>JZLH01S0332310.1:0-14342 GCA_001188425.1 Eucidaris tribuloides | reverse complement strand
TTTAAGTTTTTTTAAATTAAATATTGCTAGACATTTATCAATATAAATATTCAACAATATTTAAATAAAAAATTTAATAATAATAATACATAATAATATAAAATAATATATAATAATATATAATAAGATATAATATAATATAATAATATATACATAAGTATATAATAATATATAATAATATATAATAATATATCAATATATATAATAATATATAATAATAATATAATATATAATACTTATATAATTATGTTAATAATACAATTATAATTAAAATATTTATTATTGTTAAATAATTGCTTCAATTCTTGCTTCGCTTGAAGTTGATGCGAATCTGTTGTTAGAGGTATGTAGGAACGCGCTTCGCCCTTACCCCCCGCCCCCCCCAAAAAAAAAAAGAAATATATAATTCAGATACTATGACTAACCTAAAGCGAGACTATAAGTAAAATACAACATTCGCACACTCTGATTATTGTTCGAAAGTATATATTCCTGACAAAAGAGTTTCGGCTTTATTTGGATTACTCAGGTCGGGAGGATCGCTGTTTTGTTTTTTATAAAACTTGACACCTTTTTGTTCGTATACCAGAGCGTGTCGGATCCAGAGAGGCGTGGGGTAGGTTCACCCAACGAAGACAATAAAAAATATGTGTGGAATAATATAACTGTTCTTTTGCCTTCCATCAATGACTTTTCTTAACTTTAAAAAATTCATAAACGAAATGTCAGAATATGTTCACGAAGCAGGTGTAAAGAAGGCACTATATAAACCATTAAACTTAACATTTAAGATGTTACTAAATTAAGCGCAATTGTTTAATTTTGCTTGCCATGTACACAATTTCAATTTTGCGCCGTGAAGCTTCGAAAGCGGAGCGCTCCAAGACATTTTTGTTACATCTCCCCTCCCCATCTGATTGAAAAAGATCGACGCCCGCTGTTATCCTGTTTTACACCCCAAAAGTGACTTGCCAAACCTTTTCTGCCAATCACTGCCACGACTTTGAGCGAACAACTCACCAGCCAGCTCTCTGCAAACGTCAAAACGCCGGAACGGAGGCGGTGCCGGTGGATTGGCATAAAGGCTGCGCCGCCTGGTGGTGGAGGGCTAGTACTATGGCGCCCATTCGTGCCAATAAGTGCGGGGCTGCTAGCTGGCTCTCGACTGCATTGTCGATCTTGGATTGAGTGGTAGTGCGCGGCCGATATCAATTCCGTCGACGGATGTGGCGTCAACAGATACGTGGGTTGCAAGATTGCCTTGCCTTCCTGCTCTCTCCTTCTGAAATTATTGCGCCTACACTGCTTGTTGAATATCTGTAAAACATGAAATAATTCTTTAATGCTTCATTTTGTCTGTTTTGCCAAAGATATGTATACATGATTGCCTAAACAAAATATTACATTCGCGTTAGAATCTTGTTTCTTTGATCAATTCCAAATGGTACAGTTTTTTTGTTTTTTTTTTGGGGTGGGGGGGCGTTATGATAATCCTTAACAGTATTGATAGTAATCTCAGCCAATAAAATGAGAAATGAGAAGTAATGGAGCGGAATTGTAGGAAAATGGCGTTTTGAATGGGAGATTCCGAAGAAGTGAAGAGTTAGCATATATTTACACGATCAGTATACCAATTGATGATTATAAAATGTACTCATATACTATTATAATTTACATCTGTACAAATAATTCATAAAAAAGGTATCTATTACCTGATATTGTAACAATGATAATTTGCACATAATATTGGGCTGAAGGAAATTTTAAACAATAATCGTCATTTCATTCCAGTAAAAATAACAAGTGCGTTCTGCAAAATTCTGTTTTACAAGAAGGGAGTAGACAAGAAGAAGAAGAAGTGAGGGAGGAAGCAGGAGGAGAGGCAGAAGGAGGAGGAGGAGAATGGAGGAGGCAGCGAGAAGGAGGAGGAGGAGGAAGAGGAGGATGTGAGAAGGAGGAGGAGAAGGAGGAGAAGAAGGAGAAGGAAGGAGAAGAGGAGAGAAAGGACGAGAAAGGATAAAAGGAAGCAGAAGGAGAAGAAGGAGGAAGAAGGAGAAGGAAGCGAGAAGAAGGAGGAGAAGGAGAGAAGGAGGAAGGAGAAGGAGAAGGAGAAGAGAAGAAGAAGAAGAAGAGAAGAAGAGCAAGAAGAAGAAGTAAGAGAAGAAGAGAAGAAGAGAGGAGGAGCGAGGTGAGAGGAGGCGAGGAAGATGAGAGAAGCAGGGCTTGCAGAAGGACGCGCGAAGAGGAAGAGCGGGAACGACGGGGGGCTGTTGGAGGAGGCAGGGAGAGGGGCGAGCAGCGTGGAGGCAGGAGGAATAAACGCTGTCATGGACATTCACACATTCAAGTAGATTCTAGAGGATATAAAATAGCATCTTCCTAAAACATAAATGTGTAGAAAAGAACAATTACTTGCATGAAGGGTTTGAAATTCCAACAATATGACTGAATCAATACCCATAACATGAGTCAAGAAATTGTGATTATTTTCTCACATTTTAGCCATCAATTAAATTGGTTGTTATCAAGTAACTAAGCATGACAGGGATATGTTCACGAAATAAAAACTGTGAAATCCGGAGTTTATAAAAGCCTCTGGCTTCATTGGGATAAATGCACAAAGCATCTGAATGCTGAATTTAGATCGATTATCGTTGGCGAATTTACAGTGGAAAAGGGCAGAACAGGGAACATGATAGTATAAATTCAAATCAGTTTCGTTTATTGGAGAAAAATTATGCAATAAATTGTACCCGTACAATTCCCATTTCCCCATCCTTTTGTGCGTGCTGTGTGTGTGTGTGTGTATGTGTGTGTGTCTGTTTATGTGTGTGTGTCTGTGTGTGTCTCTGTGTCAGTGTATGTGCGTGTGCGCGTGTATGTGCGCGTGCAATTGTTTCCTTTTCATGAACTTCAACTCCAAGACCCAAAACTCAAAGTTCATTTATCCGTTTTATTTGAAGAAAGCTCAGATTTGGTATTCTTATAAAGGTGTTCAACAGATAAAACATTGCACTCAGGAAATACCCCAATGACAAACGATATTTTTTTTTATAATAGCAATTCTATGAATATAATAGACTTACTTATTTACTGCCGTACAGTGATCAATGTACAAATTAAACTGTTTTAGATGAAATTATTTCATGTCTGTAGCTACATATTTCTGTAAGTAGTAAGATCGTAAAATATTTGTACTTTTTTTCCGAAGTGCTCGTTTATGCAAGTCAAAAATATTAGTAGATGTCATTTTTTTTTTATACATTTACTGAGAGATAGTAATATAGATAACGTTCAATTGCAATAAAGCAATACAGGGAGAAGTATATGAAAATAATAATGAATTATCCAAAACAAGAAAATAACAGAACTTGTAATAAATATCTGTATGTCTACTTTTTTATCTACAATTATGCATGCACTTTAATAAACCACGAAATATAAATTTACATGGAAACTTACATAAAAAGACATAAAACAATTTAAGAAAATATAATCAAGGATATTCATCAACTGAAATTGACGATACAATAGTCATATCAAAACAATGCTTGGAAATATCAGTTATTATATCTATTAAAATGAAACCAGATATATGTTTGTTGATACAATTTCAAGACGCCGAAAATAAAACACTTGATATGGTTATCTCCGTTTCATCCAGATGGTTAGAGCCGTTTCGGATTTCAAAAAATCAAGTCTTACCGAAAATAAAGGATAAATCGAGTCCGTACATAATTTAGCATTTATCACAATTCTATTGGTGTATCGGTTGCATCATAATTGGCAGATCGTGATATTGATACTCGAGCAGATATCGTGTTTAGAAACATTGAATTAAACGACGGTTTCTCGTGTTTCTTTATGATTCATTAAAAGTTCTTACCTGTCTAGTGAATTTCTCCCACGGCTGAAATATTTCTTTTTGAGCAAAAAAAGGAAGTCCACCAATTCGTCAGAGGCGTAAGAAAGTTTTGTTCGTCTTTGAATGAAAGGGCGTTACTCGTTATCACCACTTGCCCGCATATTTCACACGCCACATTTGTGCCGAGAAGGTACACGCCGCGTATAGGAGTTGCGAAGGTGCTGTGCCAAACCCACGTCGTGCGAATCCACGTTAGTTCACCCACACAGAAGATCAGTGGTCTCGACGCATTTTGACAGTGTCCATGTATAGCGCCCCCACGTGTGTAAAGCTGCAATTCGATTCGTCTAAATGCCGATTGGCGCGCGGGCAAGATAATATTTGTTTCCAGAAATGCAACAATCTCGTCAGAGCCAAGCTAGAGAAGTGGCCGGAGCTATACGACGTTGCCACATCGACATAATTGAGTAGAAAGCATTCCCTTTCAGCTTTTATTGATTGTATAATTGTATTTTATTGCCGTGCCTATTTTTCCCCGATCGCCTAAAACTATATGACGTTGGTAATTTGCTTTGTGTGTGGTTGGAGTTCGTAGGGCGATGGATGCAATAGTGTGTGTTAACTTATTATATATCCGTCTGAGTTTATGTAAATGAACCGTTTATTTGTTTTTAAAAACATATCATACAGGATTATGTATATTCAGAACATTTTGGTTTACAACACCCATCTCACATGATACATTAGCGGAATTCACTTTAGTTAGTTGTAATATATGGACATGGTGAATGGTATTAATGTAACTATCGCTAAGTCATATGATATATTTTCCTGTTATATGAAACCAAATCATTGAAAAGTAATATGGAAGTAAAACAACATGACAAAAATCGACTTGTATATGGAAAACCATTCTGTTGGAGAAGGTAAGTTTTATTTATTTGTATTAACAGTATTTCACCAGTTCAGCATAAACTGGTGTTCCCATGGGTCATGGATAGATAACAACATCAATCTATAATTCCTAAAATTTAAAAAAGACACATATAAAGAAAGAAATCATATATAATGAACAAGAAACATAATCTTACCTTAAAGGGCAGTGATATGATTGGGAGAAGTTTAAAAAAAAAAAAAAACTAGTTGAAACATAATCAATGCATACATCAGCTGGAGTGTATCTCCCGGCTGAAAGGATTTGTCTTGGGTTTATTTACTTGTAAAGAAACAAACGATTATTAACCAGTATTGAATTAATCTGGTGCCCTGATAGAAATTGATCCATTAAAAAACTATACAACAAATTTGCCTGTTACAATGGGTAACGATGGTGATTGTTTGAATAGTAATATGCATTTAACCATGGAATTTAGAAAACAGAAGCCTTGAACAGTATTTCGAGTAGATTTATCTCAAATTGATAACTTCTTCTTATCCTGCTTTTTCGTTCTAAGCATAGAACAAGGACAATGTGTAGCATAAAGTTTATACTATTGCACCATATTTTACGATATCGACATTATCATTGTAGATTATCAATAAAATACTTCTTCATGTCATTCTTAAAACGCTGCATGAAATATATCAATACTTCTTATTTCTAATGGAATCGAATTGTAATTTAAAATGTCTTATTAGATAAATTAAATTCTGAAGATCTCGGTGTTACATTGGGGTAATAATAAACGACCTCTCGGAGCATATCCGGTATCTGCTACAAATTGAACAGAATTAAATAATTATGCGATCATTTCATTTTGGCATTTGTATCATTGGATAATACCAACATGCTTCGTATCCTGAGTACAGCTGAACAAAGAAAATGGTTATCTAAATCGCTGATAATTATATTAAAGAGCTCTAAGGTTATAAATGTAATTGCAGTACAAGTCAAGTTGATATCGCTTTTATGATAGGTCTATCCAGGAGGGTAACCCCCTGGTCTATCCATTTTATATACATCCGACTGCTATAATTATGGTCCAATTTGTCGACGTTTGTTGATGGTGACCATTTTTACATTTGGCAATGAAGTAAGGAAGATATTTCATTCATCTCTCTTTCATTATGGATGTCTGTGCATTTGTGTGTGTGTGTCTGTCTTTCTGTCTGTCTGTCAAGCTAAATAACAGCGAATGAAAACTATAATGTTGGTTGTGAAAAGCAAAATCATCACTTTGACGGTATATTTCATATTGAAGTACAATTATCAAGACAGTGAGATTTCTGAAAAGACCTGGAAGTCATCATTACTTTGTATTATTGGTAACATTATTTTTGTGAGCATAAACTTTATCAAATATTAAAGCCAAGTTAGTTTTGGCGGATTTTTTGTTATTGAAAGCTTTATGCCCCAAAGTCATAACCCTGCAATAATAGATTCTGAATGTCTTTAGTTTTTTTTAATTAGTTAATGAAAAATCTCGGGGGGGGGGGACCCCCGAGATTTTCTACTATATTTTATATTATAGCATCCAAAGGGTTAAAAAGACTTTAAGGATGCATGTGTTATACCTCATCTGAAAGAACAGACTCTGCTCTTTCAGATGAGGTATAGGTCATATAACCTTTTTAACCCTTTGGATGCTATAATGTAAAATATAGCTGAAAATCTCGGGGGACCCCCCGAGACTTTTCATTAATTAATGAAAAAAAAACTAAAGACATTCAGAAACTATTATTGCAGGGTTATGACTTTGGGGCATAAAGCTTTCAAATAACAAAAAAATCCCCAAAACTAAACTTGGGCTTTAATCATAAACAAAAGTAGCTTATATAAATATAACAATGGCTAATCGCTTGCATGATAACTTTACTTATTTTATAAACACAAATGATAATTACTGTTAAAGGAACCACTCTCACTTCTTAAATAATCCCAAATAAGTAATAAGGAATATTCCGTGCCGTAGCATTCGATAGTGGTATAAGTTAAAAATCGTCACCTATTTTTGCTGCAATTGAGTATGCAAATCATGTTTGAAATATGGTCCATAGGAAATTAAACAAAAAATATTACCAGTGAAATTAATGGGAAATGTGCACCCTGTGTTTGATTTGATTACATAAATACTCATTTGATTGTATTGTCTTTATTGTGTTGTGTGGACCTATTTTGTCAACATGATCTTTATTTTGATTTCAATAAAGACGTAATAAGAATAAGTATACAAAAATACTCAATTACACACATTCACACGTACACACACACACACACACACACACACACACACACACACACACACACACACACACACACACACACACACACACACACACACACACACACACACACACACACACACACACACACACACACACACACACACACACACACACACACACACACACACACACACACACACACACACACACACATCACACACATATACTGTCATAACCACATACCCACATATACACATATAAATTCTCTTTGATTTTTCGACTTTTTTCTGTCTCTGATTCATTTTCAGGTTTGAAAGGTTTTTATCCATTCAATGCCCCCTTTAGCCCTCCATCATTATATCGCTGCTCTGCGCTATTATAATCATCTGTCTTGGCTTACGTAAATATTTGGTAAGTATATAGTAATATTTTCGACTTGTATTTTGAAATATTACATTAAGCTATATTCATTTGAAACATAGAAAATAAACAAAAAAATCAGCAACAACAAGGACAACACCAAATTTATTATCTCGAGCATTTCATGATGGGGAAAATGAATATCACTAGAACAGAAACCAAACTACGTACGAAAAAAGTGGAAAAACGGACACGTGACATAAGCATTTTGATATAATTCTAATAGCCATGGCAATACATTTATGCTATTGGCTTACATTCCTGTAATGAACTCATCGACGAAACATTCTAAAATATTGTAATCATGTCTTTACTGAAATCAAGATAAAGATCATATTGACATATATACCAGGCCCACGGTCCTCTTCTGAACGCATGGCAGGTCCATCACAAAAGTACAATGCAATAACATTATCATAAACATATACATAACACACAAGTAACAATTTATACAGTCAAATGGGTAATTCTGGAATAGAGATAAATGCAGATGTGTACATTTCAAATGGCATACCCCCACCCAGTCCCACTTCCTCCTACGGGATAGTGTTGCAAAATTTGAATCAACTCTGTACGATGAAAGATAATAATCAATAATAATCAGAGTCATTTCCATTTCTCCTTTTTGCATAACAAATTTCACAAAGATCTCCACCTCCAATGAAAGCCTGATCTGATAACTAAATCACAATAATGGAGAACAGAAGTGTGACGTCACTCTGGTTCAGAACTATATGTGGACAATGCCAGAACCAGGTGCAGTCCGTTGCAGATGGTTGTTTCTACCAATAGGAATCTGCAGTTGCACTGAGATATGGTTTGGCTATTGTCCCTACATATTGTCGAACCAGTTTAAATGAAATCATTGTGGACTATTATGATGTGACACCTTAGAGCATGTAAAATAATGATATATTTGACAACCGTTGTGAATAATTATTGTATCACGATTCCAAATCTCTTCTGAAAAATTTAAATTTAAATGAGATTGATGCTGATAAATTTGTACTTTCAATGTTGGCCAGGTAGACTTATCTGTTAATTTTATGATTCATTTGTAAACACGTACACATGTATTATATTTAGTTGGAAAGGAAAATAAATGTAACGTAAATAAATAAAATAAGTATTGAGTCATTGTCACGCTCAATCCGTTATGTTTGTTATTGTTTGTGTAAATAAGAAAATGATGCTTCCTGCCGCTTCCTATGCTAATCTGGTTAATTAGTATTGAGGAGAGTAAAACAAAAATTGTGAAAAACTGACAAGAAATAATATATATTCCTTGACATATTATCAATTGAAAGAAATAATGATGGTGATACATTAAAAAAATTGGTAGAATATTAATTTTAAGAAGTGTTTCAATAGTATGTGTTCATTAATTGTTGAAATAAATACTTTTATAGTCAACAAGCTTAAAGTTTTTTTTATATAATTTATAAACCAATAATAATACCTATTCCGAATTAGTGACACATCCTTTTTGCCCTCTTTTTGGATAAACCGTTTATTTATATATAAGAACAATTTAAACTGGGCGGGGGTTCTTGTAAAAACATTTGTACTATCTCAATTTACAATATACAATACACAATATACAAAACAAAATACAAAATACATTATATACAATATACAATATACAATATACAATATGAAATATTAAATATAAAATAAAAAATATACAAAATACAATGTACAATGTACAATATACAAAATACAATATACAATATACAATATACAATATACAATATACAATATACAATATAAACTATACAATATACAATATGAAGTATTAAATATAAAATAAAAAATATACAAAATACAATATACAATATACAAAATACAAAATACAATATACAATATACAATATACAATATACAATATACAATATACAATATACAATACTGTATACAATATTCACTATGCAATATACAATATCAATATACAAGATATACTGGAAAATGTCAGTTTGAAACTAGTCTGGGGTAAAATATAGTAAAGGGTTTTATTTTAATGTCAATTTTTCTAGTGACATCATTATCCACTTTTTAATTATATTTATCTGCCTCTACTTCACTGGAGAGAGTCCCGAGATTGTTCATATAAATCCATTCTGATTTCCCTGCAATTGCGAGATGGCGAGACATTGTCACTCGGTGAAGTGGCAGTCAATATCTACTGATTGCGATTGTTTCGTCAGGTTATAGACGTTAAACACCGTGAAAAGAGACTTCAAGCTGATATCAGGTTTTATATCACTTATTATATTTCCTCCTTATATATACTCTCCCTTTCCGATACAGAGAAAAAATCCTCTTCTCATTTCCCCCTTCAACTCGAGCCAAATGACTGTGATCTCGGCATTGATGCGTTTTCAACCAGTCACGTTCCGCCACGGGCCCGTGAGGCAAACACCATCTGTATAACACCAAGCAGATGAACAATTATTTGCACGAAATATCCTTATTGAGCTCGGGAGAGGCCGAAAACTTAACTGGATAAGAGCATGGATTGGCGCAAATTGAAGCGGGTAGAAGTATTGGTCGATATCCCCACCCTTTTTTGAAATTTACTAAATCGTCTGTAGGTCACGTGTGAGTCTTCGTTACACAATAAACAACCCAAAGCATACCCACCTCCCGCTCGAAACACGAGATCGTTGGTACACACCAATGAATCGTCCGTACTGGTGTGAGGTGAGGTTATTTTCAATAATCGTTAATGGGTAAAAAAGAAAGAAAGAGAAAATGACCGCAGATTCAAGCCAACAAAGTCACCTGACTATATGATGATACATTTTGGTTGGCACGAAACGTTTTGACTCGATTAAAATGCTGTAATTCTGATTTGTGCATTGTTGTCCGTGTGGTAGAAAAAGCAGGTCATGTCAGGGCGCGCGAACGTGCAGGCGATGCGGGGCAGGAATGACCTTGAATTATGTTCAATTTACGCGGGAAAATTACGGCAAAAGTGTGATCCTCATATTTGTGTGATAGTCTATCGTCTGGTATATCCGTACAGGAGATTCATTCTATCAATTAGCTGTTCAACCAGGTTTCAAAAGTAGCATACACTGAAATACGGCCTATGTCTTGCACAAGTTCTATTTTTTGGCGTCATTTTCTTTCTTGCAATCAGGTTAGTTTCAATTTATTGTCATCAGCATTGTGGTTAACAAGACCGAGATAGAGTCAGCTACAAATAATGCGCGAATAATTAGACTACTCCATTAAGACAGTAGAATGAATGGAAATTTGAAGGAGGGGGTAGTAAAATACAAACGTTTATCAAGACGTCTGTTTGAATACATTTATTTCATAATACATAATTTTTAGTCAATAATATTGAAATTAGGATACATAACATGACTATTGTCCAGTCGAACCCAATGCGTGTGTCGTCATGAACCGAACCGACTGTAAAACCTAGGTTACATATAGTCAATAAAACAGGGGCGTTGATCCATGTTTCGGATTGGGGGAGCAAAATTGGAAAAATTTAGGTAAACTTAGGTAATGTATTACTATAAACAATTTTCAGTAGGTTTCATGTTGTTTTCTGATGGCTGGGGTAACAATAGAATACTTTGTGAAAGATTGGCAAGAGACAATTGCCTGATCGACCAAAACTACATCAAAGGAGCATCAAACTGAGAAGGTTTATCAAAACTGTGACGAGTGGTAAAACCTACAATACACAGTCTAACAAATTCTGAAATAAGAAGCACACTCGATAGGATAATTTTCTAAACTCTGGCACACTTTCGCACAAGTTTCCCGTAATTCGTTACCATTTCTAAATGGCAACGTTACCAAAATATCAAATATGCATGTCCAATGCAGTTGAACTACTCGTATCTATCGTTTGTGTTTGTGCAGACCAAAAACAATCAAACAAAACAAAAAATAGTCAACAAAAAACACTATATCGTGTGCAACAGGAAAATGTATTGTTTAAAAATTTACGTACAATATTGTCCTCAATTATTTTATTGAATTTCTTCAGGCTTTTGAACCAGCCCATCAAGACTATGACATTACAATTTTGTTGATTCCTTCGTACAAGGATTTTATAATTAATTTTGTTGTTGAATTCAAGCACATTTGTAATTTGATATATCACTATTTAAGTAGTTTATTGCGTTGGCAATAAAAAAAAATATATATATATATTGCGTTTATTTCGTTGTGTGCGTTGACAATAAAAAAAGCTAAATGTCTAACATCTTTAACGGCAAGTCCTGAAAAAAAACCTGAACCGACCTCCCCTTATGATATTTATACATTCCGTAATATCTAACAAAATATTATCAGAATAAAATGTCTGTGACAATATAGCTTTGAACGTAGGCCTTTATTACTTTTGTAATTTTATGAATATTTTGAGGTACAAAAAAGCGATATTCCACACCAATTAATGAGACTGTTAAATTTTGTGCTATTTAAAGAAGTGAGTGGAATGTTCAAATACATTGCACCATTACAGTCTCATAAATACATAATGCACCCTTTGAGGTCCAATGCGTCCTAATTTCATCGTAACTTTCAGGATGATACTATCTTTTTATTGTCCATATGTGTGCAAACGCCCTATATAATGACCAATCTTTTCGATTATACCTTTATTTATTTTATCTATTTATTGAGCTTTTTTAAAGCAGGGTAACCCCCATCAGTAGTTAAAGCCACAGGCTAACATTGACCAAAGTAAAAAAAAAATGTAAGCTACATAATCCTCCATGATCCAAGTGTCTTTGATAAGGTCTCAAAATGAAGCCCTGAAAAGTTATATTTCAAAATGATTGTTTTAAAAACATGAGAATCGCGAGTTAACCGGATTCACCTGCCCATTTCCACCCATAGAGGTAATGTGTGTAGATCTACGCTATTTTTTACTCGGCCCGAGTACTAATTGTTTATTCATTCATATCTTGCCAGTAGCAGCATAAATTTCCAGAACATTTGTATTCTCGGGTTTTTATTTGTCCATTCAAACACTACTATGTAGCTCAGCTAGCAAAATTTGCCCTTTTTTTATTTGAAGCTCCACAATATTAGCCTGTGTCTTTAAGTACTGTTATTCTCATGGGCACTGCATCAATGAGATAATATAAAACAAATACATGTACGAAAAACCGTTCACATTTAAATAACAATTATGCAGGCGCGGTTCTACGAAGGGTAAAAAAATTCTGAGCGACCTTTTCGGCGACTGAGTTGATTGTAAAAAAAAAAAAAAAATGACCTCGAATTTGGAATGGGAAATTTTTCTTTCCACCCCTCCCCCTCCCCGCTGAGCGACTTTTCGGCGGCTGGGATGACCGAGAAAAAACTTGGACCTAGGATTTGGCCGCGAATGCCGGAAGCCGGAAGCCCCCAGTAGCCCCCCTAAATTTTTCGGTCTAGAACCGCGCATGCAATTATGATCCTCAAAGAATAACAGTTTATAACAATCTATAACCAACGCGATTGGAATGATTTTGGTTTTATTGGAAATGGGTATTATCACATTTTTACCGGTTATTTTGGAACTTTTGCTCGTCGGAAAGGGATTTTTATCAGTAAAATATATACTTCTACAAAAACACTGCGATATTTGCTGTTTTTACCTATAAAAAACTCAAAGGCTTAGAATATTTGTCTTTTTTTTGGAGAAATTTCGTATTTAGAAGAAAATCTATGAATTGCTAAACTTATAATTGTACAGTCAAAATGAAATATATGACATCAAAGTGCAATTTTGGTGACGAAAAAACGCAGACAGACGGTTCACAGCAACAGCATAAGACACAAATCAATTTTCACTTTAAGATAATTGGTTTATTCACAAAGTGTATCTCCAATAACAATTTTGATCAGGTAATAAAGAAGATGTTTTAGAAATCTAATAAATCTGTCAGTTCTGAACAAATTTTCCAAAGAATAACGCATTTACTTATGAAACTTATTTCCAAACTTCGATTTCTAAAATTATATGAACAAAACGAAGACCTCTAAGTAACTCTTCAGGGAAACGGCATATTCTTAACTTTAAAGCATTTGAAGTGAAATGTCATGAGCGAGGGACACCAATTGGAGTCCCTAGCTCGATCAGTGACATAGTGTTGTCCCCTTTTTTCGTGCAAATTTCCTCGGACATTCAGCATTGAGCGAGGGACGCCAATTGGAGTCCCTAGCTCGATCAGTGACATAGTGTTATCCCCGTTTTTCGTGCAAATTTCTACAGACACTCAGCATTGAGCGAGGGACGCCAATTGGAGTCCCTAGCTCGATCAGTGATATAGTGTTATCCCCGTTTTTCATGCAAATTTCTACAGACACTCAGCAATGAGCGAGGGACGCCATTTGGCGTCCCTAGCTCTTTCACTGTATTTTTAGAGTATACATTTTTATGAACGTCTAGTGTGGAGTGTGGAGCAATTAACAACAACTGGCGACCCCAGCTCTGTCAGTGTAGGGTAATTACAGTTTTTATAGTGCAAATTTCCACGCCGAGTACAAAAAGTATAGTCGCTTCTGCTGGTGAAGAAGTGTGTCTTTTGTTTCCAGTGTTACAAAGTCCTACCGTCATTAAAAGCTGTTATGAATCCAGTCTCTGTAATGAAAAAACAATCAAGTTAATTAATATTTTCTTTCGTCAGTGATCTGTAAGAGTAAGAAGTTAGAAATAAATAAACAAGTAATAGTAATCATGTAATTATAATTAAACAGCAATAATGATGATGATGATGATGATAATGATGATGATGATGATGATGATGTTGAAAATAATATTAAGAAGAAGAAGAATGACAATAAGAGTAACGTTATTAATATTAAAGCACAATTTAAGTTTTGGGAATTTTTCTTTTATTTGAAAGGTTTATGTCCAAAAATCATATCACAGCAAT
>JZLH01S0332309.1:38265-57700 GCA_001188425.1 Eucidaris tribuloides | reverse complement strand
AATTTGATTTTGATTCGCTTTTATTTTAGGGCTGAGTTATGCACATTAAACTTCTAACGAAATTTTGAAAACTATACTCCATTGATTTAATTATGGCTAATTTATGCAAATTATGCCCAAAATAACAAAAATTGCTTCTTTTCCCACATTTCTTGACCGATTTTTCATTCTGTTGTTTTGATCTGATAGGGCTAGGTGGGGGCTTCAGACTTCTGCACAAAATTTTGAAAATTAATCAATTATGCAAATTTAAAATTAAATCAATTATGCAAATTTATGCAATTTTTCGAAATCACAAAAAATGCTTCTTCTCCTTCATTTCTCAACCAATTTTAATTGTAATTACTTTATTTGGTAGGGCTGAGTTATGCACATTAAACCTTTACACAGAATTTTGAAATTATCTCCATTAATTAAATTATGGTAATCTTATGCAAAATTAATCCAAAAATAAAAAAATTGCCTTCTTCTCTCACATTTCTTGACCGATTTTCATTCATGTTTGTTTGATCTGATAGGGCTAGGTGGGGGCCGTTCAAGACTTCTACACAAAATTGTGAAATTAATCAATTATGCAAATTTAAAATTAATCAATTATGCAAATTTTATGCAAATTTATTCAAAATCACAAATAAAATTTAAAAAATGCTTCTTCCATTCATTTCTCAACCAATTTTGATTTAGTTGCTTTATCTGGTAGAGCTAAGCTTGGTACACTAAACTTCTACCTAAGAATTTTTAACTGTTGCTCCATTAATTAATTATGGTAATTATGCAAATTTATTCCAAAATAACAGAAATTTATTTCAGTTCTTATTCATATCAAGTACCCTATTATTTTGCGTTCCACTTCAAATGTGCTTTTCCAACAACAAAAATTAGTATGGAGCCCGGAAGGGATCCGGGGATGCAATCATATATAATTCATGTAGTTATTATTTTTTTTTTAATATTATTATTTTTTTTTTCATGTCCCTTCCAGGGCCATGAAACTAATATTTTTCTCACTCAATTTTTTTTAATTCATGTTCCTTCCGGGACAAATCAAATTTTAATCTTTTCACCAGTATAAAATTGTACCACAAGAAATTTCGGTGGATATTATGATATTGCGAGATGCCGGATGAGCGCTACGTCATTGACGTTTTCTAGTTCTTCATTCATAAGAGGTTGGCATCTTTGGACTTTGTTACTCTCTTGCTACCCTTTTATGTTGGGATTGTCTTAGCAAAGTATGGTTTATGACAAATTCATACCATCTCAATTTACACAGAAATTATGTGAAAATTCACATGTATGTATTTTGCAATATCACAAAAATTTATTCCCTTGCAATTTTTTTTTTGTGTGTGGAGGTGTTGAGGTCAGTAAAACTGTTTTGAAAATCTCTTCACAATTTTCAAGAGTAACTGTGACCGAGGTAAGTATTGATCATTATAAGTTTTCATTGTGATAAAAAATAAAGAATTATGCCATACGCAATCTAGAGATCTTTGCAATGTCACGGTGATATAATGATGTTGAAACATTTTAGGTAATAGCAACACTTGTCAGCCTTTAGTTTATGAATGAGATATTCTGCATATGAACTATTTTTATCAAAAATAAACAGTGGAACTTAAATCTTACATTACTTTTAACAAATGTAATATTTTTTTGATCACTTATTATTAGGAGATGAATCAGGTACCATTGTCATCCAAGATGCCAGAGGCGATAAGAGTGCAGCATACATCACTTCAGCTCACACGAGGGCTGTGCACAGGCTAGCGTTCTCTACCAAAAAGTAAGTTATGTGTTTATACTTGTTCAGAATGTTACTAAAATGAGACTTATCAATCTGTGATTCTGTGATGGTGGTGCCAATTAATGTAATGTCAAGATTATAATGATAGTGATAATGATGATGAATGATGAGGATGATGGTGATGATAGTGATGGGGTGATGATGACGATGACAGTGGTGGTGATGGTGATGATGACGATGACAGTGGTGGCGGTGATGGTGATGATGATGACGATGACGATGATAGTGGTGGTGGTGGTGATAGTGGTGGTGATGATGGTGGTAGTGATGATGGTGGTCATGGTGATGGTGATGATGATGGTGATGGTGATGGTGGTGATGATCTTGATGGTGAACACGATGACGGTGGTGATGATGGTGAAGATGGTGATGGTGATAATGATGATGGTGGTGGTGATGGTGATGAGGATGATGATGGTGATAATGATGATGATGATGGTGATGGTGCTGATGATGGTGATGGTGATGGCGATGGTGATGGTGATGGTGATGGTGATGGCGATGGTGATGGTGATGGTGATGATGATGGAGATGATGATTATGGTAGAGGTGGTGGTGGTGGTGATGATAGTGATGATGGTGAAGATGATGATGATGATTATGGTGATGGCGATTGTGCTGATGATAATGATGGTAATGAGGATGATGGTGATGGTGAAGATAATGATGAAGATGGTCATAAAGATAGCGATTGTGATGATGATGATGGCAATAACGGTGGTAAGGATAATGTTGATGGTGACTGATGGTGATTGTGATGAATGGCAATGGTGACAGAGATGTGGTAAGGATGTGAAGAGAATGAGAGTGATGAAGATGGTGATGGTTATGGTAATGGCAATGAAGGTAGTGGTGGTAATGATGGTGATGACGATGATGATGGTTATGGTGATTAGAAGGGTGATGATTGCAGCAAGGATGGTCGTGATGATAGTTGATGGCGATGGTAATGGTGGTGATGATGTTGGTGATGATAATAACAATGGTGATACTACAGTAATAGTGATGGTAATGGTAATAGAAGAAAAAGAATGACTATTTGTAGCGTCTACAGAATGCAAAAAATCAAAAATATACATACAAACACAGACATACTGGAGTTATAATCAAGGTGAACACATTGTATCAATCCATTGCTAATGCATATATCTTGAATTATACTCACAATCAATTCCCCCAACATTTTCATAACTTGTGTATGAATTAAAGCACTAGTAAGCTAATGAACATGCTAGAAAATTATTTGTGTAAAAATTGCATCTGGATTTTTGTTTCATTTTCATTTTTAGTCCCCTGTGGCTTGCATCTGTATCTGATGATTGTACGGCAGCCGTCACTGAACTACAACCAGAACTGAAACAAATGTGAGTACCGTTAGCCGTTTCACATCACAAACAGTACTGTTGGTCAATTTTCTTAACTTCAGTTTCTCATAACACTACAGACCAGTTTGATTTTGAGATCTGAAACATTGCATTGTCCTCCATAACTGGAGGGCTTCCAAGAGTATGACAAAAGATGAGAATCATCATCTATGCATTTCTTTATTTCAGGAACAGCTATAAACCAGGGTTATTTCATCACCTTGTGTTGTGCTAAATGTAGAAGCTCCCCGCTGTGTTCTCAACATTGAACAGGTTTATAGGTCTGAATTCAAGCTTTTTGGCCCCATATTATAATATCATATTTGTCTATTATTAACATAAAATATCTATTTCATTCGGCCAGTAGTCAAGTTAGAAACAGTTCTTCCAAATGTTAACCAGTATGGTTAACTAAGTACGAATTAACTCATGTTGGGGTCTAGGGAAAATGTGTGTTATAGTGAAATTAAATCATTTCCAATGGGTTAAAAGCAATTTTATCAAGATAAAATTTCAGAATATTCCGTAGATTGTACATCCATGACGTTGTACCAGACAAAAGGAGAAATATTCAGACTTCGCATTCCAAAGATGCATTGCGCAGTCTCAGTACACCCCCCCCCCCAAAAAAAAATGCATAGAGGCTGAAGGGCAATATGCCCTATAAACTTCTAAATAAATAGTCTTCAAAAACTGGAAAATGTCTTTCATTGCTCATTGTGACAGCCACGCCCAAAACGCAATGTCAATCAATCCACCGCCCATGTCACTGTGTTCCTCAACATCTCATCAACATTCTGCTATAATATTGTTCACCTATCTCACACTGTACCCCTTCTTTGGGGTTGCTGTGTGGCACACCCCAACTTCGCTCTGGCACGATACTAGAGGTTGCACAAACATGGAGAGGGGAATCAATCTGAAGTTCCTGATACAGTTGGGTTGGGTCCCAACTGAGTGTCTCAGTCTTCTCCTGGAGAAAATGCAATGTTGCTGGTGGGATTTTCTCCTGGAGAAGCTCGAGACACCAGTTCACCGCTCTACTGACCCAGTAACTTCAGACTGATGTGTCGCATCATCAAATCTAATATTTTTTGTCCGTTGTCTTCTCTTCTGCAGATACCGTAGTTACAGTCACAACGACTTTGTGCATGGTGCATCGTGGGATACGTTAAGTAACAAGCTGCTAACCTGTGGGTGGGATCGGAAGGTAGTCACGCACGACGTCAAATTGGCAACCGCGGGCCTCCCGTAGGCCACCCTCACCATACCGCACAGTCATAACCACAAGTTGTACGCAAAATATCTTTATAATCCTTGATATCCAGTCTTGGTTATTTGTCTAAAACAGTACCTAAGAATAAGTGTTTCAAGAGCATTCCACTCTATGTGTGAAATATGACATATCATCGTTTGGGTGACAAAAACCTTGTAACTCAGTTTTTGGTGAAAATGAGGTTTTTGTGTAGTCTTGTAGCAAAGAAAGTGAGATTTTGTTTTGTCCATATCTGATATTCAAAATCTCAACAATAAATCTACTGTCACCAGGTAAAATGATGGCTACTCCATGCAGCCGTGTTTTTTGGTTCTCCTAAACATTCAACATTTTTGAGATACAAGGTTTATGTTTCCCCGGGATGAATATAGTTATTGTACATGGAATTTGCTGCATCAAAACTGGGTTTATGGGTGGGGTTGGGATGGAATGGGTCTCTTGTTATTTTAGGTGTGGATATCCTGCTTGTGCATGGACTTTCAAGAGGAGATACCACACATGTATTTTGCCAGTGGTTGAAAGACACCTCAAACAAATGTTGTAGTTGTGTTCTAATATCCTGTACAATGTGATAGGTATGATTTTGCTCAAGGAAATTATAAAAACAAAACCTTTCATGATTTTCTTGTCTGATCATTCAAAATGATGATTATGATAAATAACCCTGTTTTCTGACTTTTGCTGTTCTTGGCATTATAAATTAACTCTTAACGTGCCAAAGTCGCAGATCTGCACCAAATAATACAAATAAACTCTATACAGTTTTAAATCCTCTGGCATGTTAAGAGTTAAACAAACATATTATTGACTTGAAAATACAAGTGCGAATATTGTGAAAGTAGTGAGCTTTTGTGCTAGTGAGATCATGAAATATCACTGTTACCACGTGAAGAATGTTTCCCTGAAGTAATAGTGTGAATTGCAATGAAAATATGAACACCAACCATTAAAATTCAAACTCATTAACATCCAAGTATAGTGTTAGCAAATGGTAAAAAAATGAAATTCCTTGCAATTTTGTCTTTTAGATAGACCTATATGATCTATTTTAAAAAATGGAGTATTAAAGGCCCACTGTCAAGGGCCAACTCAATCATAGAGAGAATGACAACTAGTCTTGGAATACAGGCACATATTTACAAACATGGACTGCTGCAGTGCCATAGTGTACAGATTGTGGGAGGAAAACAAATGTTGTATTTTTTCCACACTGTCATGGCTGTTTCTGTTGCATTATGGGTGTCAGTACACCCTTTATGTGATTTTACTCAAAAGAGGGTGTTTTTTATCCTGTCATGACAGTAAGCCTTTAAGAGGTATTCATTATAAACAAGTTTATGGATGGAATACCTGTAGCTCGTTACCAGGCCCCCAAGGAAGAACATTAAATAAATTTGAATACATTAGTATAAAACTAGTCTATTGTGAATGCCTAGGCAGATTGGTGAAAGAACAATACACATATTCTATTTGATGAACACATGCCTTCTGAAGAACATTTCAATGTCAAAAAAAATATGGCAAATGTTTGTTGGGATTAATAAAACTAAAGATTTTGGAAGAATTCTTGAAATTGCATTAAAACATTTGAAAGATGAATGGCCTTTCGCCGAATATGATGCCAAGTAGTGTTTGTGATAATCTGTATTCTGCTACAACAAAAGGAAAGAACACCAGTTGTGTATTCGTCACTTTGTTGTTTTTATGTTGGATGTGCCGAAACTATCATTACTTATACACATATATTTATTGTGATCGTGCACAAAATTTGTGCAGTGTACAATAATACAAGTACTACATGTATGAAGCATGAATGTACAGTATGTTTAATAAAAGCCATTTGTCATGCGAACATGGTCTAAAAATAGTGGTCTAATTTTTGCAAGTCTATGTTGAAAAGTTTGTGTTATAATCACAGTGTGTGTGTGTGTGTTGTTTAGTAAAAAAATCTTCCATCAGGCATGTGGTACCTCCTTTCCTCTCCCAAAAGAAGAGGGCATGTCCCCATTTTGATAGTTCCAATATTCTGTAGTAAATTATGTATATAAAGGGCTTTTGTACATACTCCCGTATTCAGAGTTAGATCACTGTGTGTGTGTGTGTGTGTGTGTGTGTGTGTGTCTGTCTGTCTGTCTGTGTCTGTGCTTGTGTGTTTGTGTGTTCGGATCTGCGTCCTGCGTCTGTGTGTGTGTATGTGTGTGTCTGTGTGTTTCTGTCTGTGAGTCTGTGTTTTGTCTGTGTGTGTCTGTGTGTGTGTGTCTTGTCAGTCTTAATCTGTTTGTGCATGTGTGTGTGCGTTCGTAATCCCTCACCAAACAGGGAAGAGAGTATGACAATCCATATTCAGAACGGGAATGGTCCGATGATTTCTTACCTCATGCAACAATTGCAAATTTGATAAGCAATCATATGAAGGCATTTACTTTTATATCACTGTGCGCAAATTTGACATATGTGGACATCCCCAGTTGGGATGGAGTGTCCTCAGTTGGCAGTTGAATGTCACATGACTTGTGTACATCCTTATTTGCATGTCTGTAATCAACTAAAATTACATCCCCATTTGGAAGGGATTAGAAGTACAGTAAACTTCGAATAAGTTCAAATCACTGGGGACCATGCAAATCAACGTCGACTTAGACGATATTCGAGTTACAAGTTTTGTATACAATTCTTTGTTTGAGATGAAGGAAACATATACGGAATTGGAGGCTGTCAAAACAGTATATAATATGGGAATAATGAGAAAAGGCAGAGACGGAATGGGAATTTATGACATCTTTACAGTCATGCTGACAGGCAGAGATCAAAAGGTCAAACCATTAAGACCATCAAGAATGGCAGTTATGGCCACTTCGACCCAGGCGAATGATTTACAGTCACATGTTTGTCCTTTTGGGACTTGAAAATATGTTCGAGATAGGGCGAAATTCGATTTAAAAATTCAACTCACAAGAAAAACTTCCCATTGAAAAGCACAGCAAATGGGACTGGTCAAAAAATAGTCGACATAGATTGATGAATCGATTGTGCGACGTCGAGTTATGAGGAGTCATTCGGTATGTGTGTATGTGTACACAATGTATGGAGAGTGACATGAAATTGACACAAGTGCTGTTATTTTAATAGTGTGAATTGGTGTATGCACAGCTCGACACAAGCACTTCGCTCCCTTGCTGGGGCAAGTCAAATTTCATGTTGAACAAGTAAAAAATCAATAATTGAAATAATACTTGCCCAATAAGTTAATTGAGGAAAACATGTCCAAAAATCTTACCAAACACGGACAAATTTGTGTAAAAATACTGCAAATAAATCACACCCGTTGCAACCACCAGATATGAAATAAACTTCAAATGCCAAGAAAAGGTCTTGGTCTTTAAAAGATTAGAAACAATATTACTTATTTGGCAAGCAAAATCAGAAACTGATAATTTTTCTTGACCAAGGGCAAGTACATGTACATTATAAAGTTAGTGTGAGCACTGGTTTATACATAGGGTGTAAAAGATAGGACATGGGTGAATAGGAGAGGGGTCGAGTTCGTAGTGCCATCTTAACACTGGAACAAATATTAAACTTTGATCTCAAAATTTTTTTTTTACCTCTGGAAACAGCAACGCGCATGAACAGGTAGTATATGGTGATAGGCTGGGCTGAGGAATGTGATTCAAGACCCGAGACGGCAATATACCTAAATTTGCTCGCTGGCATCACTTAAACACTGAACAAACATTGCAAAATTACTGTTACTTGTCACCAAATCACAGGTAGCTCAGTGGTTAGAAGCTTTCATATTGCAAAAATCCCTGATTTGAAACTTCTGGATGCAAATTTCCAAAACTCTATCTTTTTTAATTATATTGGGGATGAGGTTTTACCATCAGACAAAACTTTAGAAATCAAGACACCTGACAGAAAAAAAAGTCCATGCGCAAATCACATGCCTCAATACAGCTAGCACCAAAATATGCTACCACATTAACACATCGCTGCGCAAAATGTGTCTCCCGAACCGCACTCCTCAATTTAAAGAAAATCAAGAAGTATATCACTTTTCCTCTGAACTTCTTTATTATTTCAATCGCCAAGTGGTCACGACTCCAGAAAACAAAAATTACAATAGAATTCAGAATCTCTCTTCTATATCACTATGTGTCAGTAAATCACATTTTTATTTCATTTATATTTCAAAAAATTGCTTGTAAATGTCACACATTCGGAAATTATACATGAATCTCACAGAGCCATGTCCTACATAAATTTATCTTTAAAATAAAATTCTAATTAAAATTGAGTAATCTATGAAGTACTACATTCAGGTTGAATTGAGCGAATAAAATTCTACTTTTGGCCAATGCTGTATCGTTCCCAGCAAAAATGATGAAAATTATGCATTTGACAAGACATTAATACTTGACGTGATGAGAAAATAAGCAAAAATAATGTACAGGGTAACCATGGTCAGAGATAGGAGCGAGTATTTTTGCAAGTATCAACAGTTAGATCCTGATTACCCAAATTTCACAAAGAAAGTCTCAGAAATATTAGACAACATAAAATGAAATATATATATGAATGTACAGTACTTCTTTGAAATGAGACAGAAAAATGCCGTGATTTGATTCAGGAGTGAGGTTGACTTGAAGTCTCAATATTTTGTGAAAGTCTTTCATAGTACATGTACCTAAACAACAATGGAGTGAGTTATTAAATTGACATTCTAAAAATTGTAATCTCACTGTAGTTGAATCTCCCAAGATTCGATGCTCAGGAAAGTTTAAAACTAGTTTAACAATATCTCTCTCTATCTTGTATTGCTGACATGCGAAGAGATGTGACAAGGCTTTCAAATTGTTGGCGGTCATCCGAACCGTTGTATCGCGATACGACAGTGCAAAAGTCATTTCAGAGAAAATCGACTTCAAAGTTTACTAAATTGCCACTTTTTGTCCCAAACATTACAAGATGTTCATTGCTAGAAATATACATGGTAGGAAAGACCAAGACAATTGCTTAACATTGATATCTTTATTTTTACACAGAACCAAGAATCAAGAAAAAATATCGCAAAAGAGCTACATGCTCGTAATTTCGGTTTGAGCGGTTTAGATTTTCCCTGTACTAAAACGCCATTGGGAGTTCAACAACGCTGACCGCATTTTCAATACGCGCGATCAAGCAAACCGTCGTATCTCTCTTTCACGTGCAAAGTCAATGCAGCGCGTATGCTGACCACGTATTTGCATATTAAGTGCGCGCAGTTGTTGTTTGCTGTGCTACAGCACACGTTTCCAATGGGATTTGCACATTTTATCAAAAAATTTATATGGCATCGCCTTTAAAATCCCCACATATCTCAAGAAATGAAATAAATTGCTGCCTAAAAATTTAACCATGTATAGAGTAGGACTTGTACTTTCATTTTCTGCAAATATCTCAAAATCGATATTTTGACCAAAATCGACTGATACGACGGTTCGGATGAACGTCGACGAAATGATACTGTATGTAATGATGATAGTGCAGAACCAAGAGGGAAAACATACATTAAACTTGACTTTCCTAACTTTTCTGAGAACTTTTTATACTTTGTTTGATTTAAATAGTACATTCGTAACTCACAAATTGCAAATCCATGGATACTTGCTATCATGCCCCGGATTTAATATTGTTTTGTTTTAGAATTTCACACTTGTCATAAAGAAGAAAAAAAAATGTAGCAAAGAAATACAGACTGAGTTGTGTAGACATTATACAGGTAAAACAAATACATGTACTTAAACAGGACGATTCCTAAAAGTTTGGAGCATTTTTCACATTTTTCAATGTTGCCCAAAGTTTTCATAAAATACACTTCATTTTCTACATTATGGTTACATTTCATTTGAGGTCTAGTCACAAACTAGGAATATAGCAGAATTAAAATTTAGAATTATGCAAGAGTTTAGTTGCGACACTGATTTGATGGGTATAAGCAGTATGATTCTTGTATTGAATACAGTTGTTGACCATCTAATGTCAATGATACACTTTTCAGCAGAATATAATTACACAATCATGATTCTAAGTAAGTTTCTAATCATAGCAAGGTAGAGATTCTCCAGGTTTTGAAAGTAAAATTTAGAGGGAAAGTTCACCCTGACATCAAATTAGTTTTAATAAAAGCAGAAAAATGAGAGAAACATATTAATGAAGTTTGACAAAAATCCATCAAAGAATAAGAGAGTTATGAATTTTCAGAATTATAATTTTGTGACATTACATGCGAGCAGCTCTCCATATTGCATGTAATTTAGATTCCATAAATGATCATGTTTTAATGGTTCATGACAATTGAATGATTTTTTTTTTTCTTCATAGAGGCATGTTTGAAATGTTTCTGATTATATAGTAAATGCAAAGTAAAATCATTTTCAATTTTCTGAGAAAATGGCACTTTATGGAATTTATATTACATGACAAATTTGGGAGCTGCTCGTACATGTATGTGACGTCACAAATTTAAAACTTTAAAAATGCAGAACTCTGTTATTCTTTTATTCATTTTCGCCAAACCTTTCACTGATAGGTTCTCCAATTTTTCTGCTTTTATCAAAATCAACTTGACGTCAGGGTGGACTTCCTCTTTAAGTCTTCACCAAAACTTTTTGACGAAGACAACATACAGTACTAAAGGTATCCTCAGAAATATGCATATTTTCATAAAAGTTGCATACTGGCATGAGTGCCATTTTTAACACAAAGACTGGGGAATGTCAAAAAATTGGAGGTACATCATAATACATTGACAAAACTTATGTATCTACTTGAAGGCACTTCTATATCTTAACTTTCCTACTCCAAATACACATACTTTGTATTAGTTTGTAGATTAAAGGTCAAAGCAGACCATGAACAAGAATAAAATACATGTATATTAAAACTTTGAGGGTACTGGTTTTTGATATTTCACGAAAGGAAAAGCACATTTGACAGCATAAATGTATACAAGCAACAAAACCAAAAGGAAATACAAGGAAATAAAATATACAGAGATCTATATATTATGCATGAAGAGAATATTTGAAACAATATAAGTTAGTGAGATGTAGGGTTGGTGTAACTGGGAAGAGAAAATTTCTTTCAATACAAATAAGGGAAACTGCAGTCCCATTCAAATTGCTTTGTAAATGAAATAAAACGAGAGAAATACATTGGCAAAGTTTGTTAAAATCTAATTTAAAACAAGGAAAGTTGTGAAGATTTAAATTTGATTCAACATTGGTATGGGAAAGACAAATTGTCACCTCGTTGATTCTTTACACTACAACATTCTTCCCGACTTTAATTTTACAAATTTTCAGACTTTTCTCTATTTGAAGTGGACACATACTTTTCTTAATTTTTATTTCATGAAACAAGAAATATCTTCTTAATATATGCAGATTTCATGATATGCATATAAGCCAAAGACCCCATTAATGTTATACATATATGTGTAACATACAAGTCAACCTGCTAAATTACGGAGCATTTTTTAATGTAACAACATACACGAAGATATGACTTACCAAAATATGAAAAGGTGTATTTTTTACATTTTACTTTGATTCAAATTTTCAAATTAACCAGAACTTTCCTCATAATGATCAGATTTTCAGAATTGTCACTTGTGTATTTCTACTCACTTTATTTTTGTCAAAACAATGTGTCTGTATGTTATTGGCAGAAGAGGGTTGTAATATATTCAGTGACTGACTAATCCTAACTCTAAAACTAAAAACTAGAGACATATCATACTCTATGCTACCACACACATAAAAACCTGTGACCATTTATACTTATATCTACGTTTAAAACAGAAAAATGAACCCAAAAATATTCCATTTTTCTGGAAGCATATAGATTATTTGGTTAATCTGATATTTCTTACAGTAATATGACTAAGAACTTCATTCAATTTGTTAAAGCGTGACCTAACTTGAACTTGAGCATGCTTATTTTCATTTTTTTTCTTCCGCAAATCTCCAGCAGTGAGAGAGAGAGAGAAATTAAATATATACGACATCACTTTAAAATGTACACATACCATAAAACTCAAAACATTCATTCCATATAAACATCATATACAGTATGATTTACGTGTGAAAAGACTTTTCCAAATTTGCATGTCAAAAAATGATATTTGTTCAAATACACACTTTTTATGTGTGCACAATGCACAAAAAAAGAAAATAAAAGACAGAAAAAGAAAAAATAAATACTGTCCTTAAATACATGATATTCTCTTTCTTTACTAATACGAAAAACACCAACATTTGCTAATGTCTTACTGTGAAACAAAGTGAATCTTACAATTTTTTTGAACTCTTTGCACTCGTACAGTAACACATCAAATTTTCTTTCGCATGGACCTGATGTTTGTATTGTGACTTGCAAATATTACAGTGCGGTGATCCCTGATATACCATCCCTGCAGTGACAAGCCTTTTATCTCAAAAATGTTACAACATGGCTGCTTTAACACAGTGACAAATGCGATACCCATCCTGGTGACAAAAGCTCTGTTTTTGAGAATTGACACTTCAGATTTGGACAAAACAAAATCTAAAATCTCATTTTCACCAAAAACTGATATACAACGTTTCGTTATCTCAGGGATGATATGGGATTTTTTTTTTTAACCCTTTAGCCACTGAAGACTCTGTAGAAAATGGCTTATTGTTCCCTGGAAGGTACTACAATATTGCCCTTAACGGTGCACAAAAGACGGGCGTACAATGTATACTAGAGCGCAATTTACGGACGGGCGGTTTTGGGAGTAATAAGACGGGCGGTTTTGGGCGTTTCAGTGAACTACTGGTGTACAATCGATACTAAAGCACATTTTACGGACGGGCGGTTTCGGGCGGTCTAGGGAGTAATAAGAGGGGCGGTTTCGGGCGGTTCAGGTGCTAAAGGGTTAAATAATGATGATAATGCTGCCGTTTTAGTTCATTCTAATGATGATCAGTCACAAGTTGGACAATAAGATCAAAAAAATTTCCGACTGAAAAAATAAGACTCTACGTTTGTTTGTCTCAGCAAAAAATGGAAAACAAGTTGAATAATTAGCATAACCTGCTGATTGAAAGCCTCATGAAAAAAACTTCACATATTTACAAATTAAAAACATACGTACCACAGCGAAAAGGGGGTGTGCACCTTTTGTTCGATAATACTGGAATACATAATATCGCAAGAGGAAGCTACACTGTATGCTACATCAGAAAGTTAAAACTGAAGGAATTTTGGATCCCAATGTACGCAATTCAAGTTTCTTGTTTTCCCCACGCCCTTCTTTTGATTTCTTTAAAATACTCATAATAATAATCCCAGAAAACTGATTACTCATTATTGACAGTTTAGACTTAATTCTCAATTTTGGAAGAAAAACAAATAAAGATACGTAGTCAAACGTAAGCATTAGAATGGATATCTGTGAAATGGCAAGCAAGTATGTCATACTTAAGGTACACAGCAACCTTTCCAGGGGCCTTAAGAAACCTATGCTTAAATCGGCAATTCAAGAATCTCAAAATTTAATCGAAAGTAGGAATTTTCTTAAATCGAAGGCGAGTAAATGTCAGATGAGCAGAAATATATATCTGCTTTCAAATTAAAAATATTGATTTGGTGATGTTTTCCAGCTCTAAAAAGTTTAAAGCGCTCGGTTCAGACTAAACATGCGATCTCTGCTAAATGCTAAAAATAGGCCAACTTGTAAATTTGCCCACTAAAAAATTCTTTAAAAATACAACAACCCTGATTTTATCCAACTTGTGCCACCAGTAGAAGCTATTAGTCCATCCTTAATATTAATCAGACCACAAAATGTGCCGGGTAATTTTCACTCTGCTTTATTTTTAAAGATTTTTTTAGTACTCCACAGCAATTACCTTCAGCATTGGTACTGCTTCCGGTAGACTTGCGCCGATTGGACAATTGTGACCGTGCGGCCCTTAAACCCGTTGCCTCTGAGATTGTGTAACCACAGAGTTAATACACGACACATCAGAATCTTGAAGCCAACAGGTTAATACCCCCCACATCTAAATACTTTTGAACGCTATTACCTGGGTGGAAAACATTATCAATGTAAACAAAATTCTCTTAAAATTACAAACCAGGGAATTCTCTTGTCCTTGAAAAAAATCAAAGCGTCTGTCAATCTAAGTATTAAGACCTTGAAATATGAATAACCTGTTGAAGTGCTAAAATACCTGCTTGATCACATCAGTAAAAACATATTGAAAATGCCACCACCCTTCCCACCTCCCCCCCCAAAAAAAAAAACATTTTACCTAAACATGCAATCATGTTTTGACACAAGCATACCAACATGTGTACATTTTACAAGTGCATGCTGCAATCTATTTAACTCTCTCTCTCTCTCTCTCTCACTACGATGACTTGGGAGATGTCTCGGTGACCTTTGACCGTTATCCGGAGTATCCAAATTCCACGGCATCATCTTCGGTGATGTCCCCATAGCGCCACAGATTTTTCTACGAAAAAGGTCAGAAAAGGATAATATGGTTATCCATCACACATCTTCAAGGTTCCTACATTTGAACATTTTCAAAATTCCCTGACTTTTCCATGACTTTGCAGAACAGAAAACTCTAATTCCATGACCATTTTTAGATATTTAAAGCGTGTAGAAATACATCATCGCAATACCAGCGAGCTCCCAATCAAGGGGCATTTTTAAAATGTTTAAAATAAATGATTTTTCCTGATTTTCCGGAAAAATTGATGAATTCCCTGACTTTTCCTGACTTTTTGCTTCTGGAAAAGGTATTTTCAAATTCCCTGACTTTTCAGAAATTCCCTAACCCATATGAACCCTGATCTGGCACATGTATGCATTATTTTCATAATGTGTACTAAGTTCTGTCTGCATTGCATAAACACAGTGAAAGTACATAAAGTCTGTAAATTTTTTTAGTTTTTTTTTTGGGGGGGGGGGGGGGAATCAATCAGACGGAGAGTCTGACCGGCAGGTGACGCCAAACTATTTTTCTGATCTTCAAATTGTTTTGCATCACAGAATATGACAAAGCAATTTGGAATCCCCTCCCCCGCCAGTAGGATTTCAAGCTATGCCTCTGTGGTCAGCACACTTACCCATCCCCTGCACAGACATTTGGCCACTTTCTTTGTTTTCATTTCCTTTAGTCATACTCTCTAAATTGTTTTTCAATATAAGACATAACACAATTAGAAACATCACTGAGGGTGATTAATAATACCCCACCCCATTTGAATGGTCTTACGTGCAGCTAACATGGCAATACAGTCTCCCAACACATTATAAATATATATTTTGCCCATCTTCATTCCAACACTAATATGTTTGCTAGATTTCATGAGCATTGGTAAAAAAAAACTGAAGAAGTAGTTTGATCTGCAAAATTGAAATGGACCGCCCGATCGCACACTATTCCTATATACTCCAGGGCTGCCAACTTTTATCAATGCCTTGAGTAATTTCTTACCTAAAAATCAGTAATTTTGCCATATTTTGAATCAAACTAAGTCATTCTAACATAAATGCAGTAGAATTTGAAGTTGATAAAATCAGTATTTTTCATACAACTTTCAGTATTTTTCAGTATACTTGTACCACTTTCAGTAGAAATTACTGAAAATCAGTACTGATTGTCAGCTCTGTATACTCCCTTCAAACTTCATTTAGTGGGGGTATATAATGAATTTGCAGACTTACCCGTCCCCTGCGGGCTATCTCCTGTGCCTTGGCGTACTCCGTCACCAGCTTGGCCAACCACTTCTCCCGCCTCTTCTCAGCCAGGATCAGCCCCTCGGCCAGCAGTCCCTGGGCGGCATCGTCCTTTGTCTCTGGGGCTAGGAGGGTCACATATTCCATGATGCCATTACGGTATTCCACGTTGGCCAGGTACGTGTTATTCAGGATGGCCGTTGCGACGCCGTTGACCGCATCGATGCGATTATCCTCCTGTAAGATGACAAACGGTAAATTATGCAAAGCGCCATAAATGTATAAGTTTGGGACTGCACATATTTCCAATGATAAGTTTCCATGCCGGAAGTGTACTAGTATATGAGACCCATCACATTACCCTCAACGTCGCACAACTCAAAGGTAAGAAAAATGCCAAGTATCGTAACTATGATATAAAGTATGAAAGTGAAGTGCCCTCAAAAATCAGAAGTTGTTTGACCTGCACATGTTGCAAAAGTTTGAGCTATTACATTTTTCAACCCAAGTATTTTTCTTTCTATGTTTACGTTTCATAAGGTGTGCAAATTTATCAGGGTATCATGGAGACAGGTCACATATGTCCAGGATTGCACATATTTCCAATGACAAACTTCTGTGCCATAAGTTTATATGTCTGGGACTCTAGGATTTTTTTGTGTGATTTTGATTAAGTTTGCATAAAAAACATAATTATTGAATTACACAATTTTGTATAAGTTAAAATACATCTACCAATCCATGTCAGACAAAATAATCAGTATTAAAATCTATTTAGTTCAAGAAGAAGGAAATCAAACAGTTTGTATAGAGACACAGGAAGACACACAAAATATACATTCCAGAACCTATTTTAATGCCCACCCCCCCCCCCCCATTGAACTTTGTCAAGTGGTAATGTTCAACAATGTTACACTCAATGACAGGATTATTTAACCTTTAATCCGTTAGATTCCTCGACAGTCAGCAAGCCAATGAAATATTTTATAATAATAGTGGTGGTGCCAGATTAAAATATTAGGACGGGGCAAAATCTGTTGACGAAAATTTTGCCTGCCAATAAATATTATTTACTAGCCAAATTGCAAGCCAAACACCACCCGACAAGCAGGAGGCCGATGACGAAGACACACAATTTTTGCCCCTCCCCCCCAAAATGTCACTAGCCAAATTGCAAGCCCCCCCCCCCCACAATGGCACTGCCCCAGAAATGAAAGGAAAAGCCAAACTACTCACATCTTTTGGGAGTTGAACACATGCCAGGTAGTAGTGCTGGGCCTGGGCTGGCTGGGTGTGGTAAGCTGGAGGAAGACTTGCTAGACTTGAAGATTTGACCACTTCCCTCTGTTGAGATAGAAAACGGATAATATTGGCAGATGTTCATACATCTCACTAGATTACACTTACCACACAACCAAATGATAATTGGGAAATTCCTCAGTAAAGGGTATAAACATGTGACAAAATCAGAAATCATTGTCAAAGACAAATTGAAAAAAAAAATTGTTCAGATTTCCTTGCGTTCCTCACAAGTACACGAAATTGTGTCACAAATTCTTCTGTCACTGTTACAAATGTACAGGCTTTCAAGTGGACCATGGTGAAAAAGTAGGAGAAAAATAGGAGTTAAATTTAGGAAAAAGTAGGAGAAAAGTAGGATATAAAGAGCTAAAAGTAGGAGAAAAGTAGGACTGTGAATACCTGAAATAACTACTCACTACTCCAGCATTTTATATGATCAATAGCATTTTTTTATTTTCGTGGAAATGACTACTCGCTACTCCAGCATTTTATATGATCAATAGCATTTTTTTATTTTCACGGGGTTTTTACAAAAAAAAGTAGGAGAAAGTAGGAGTTTTGGGGAAAAAAGTACGATAAGTAGGAGGAGAGTAAAAAAAGTAGGAAAAAGTAGGAAAAGTAGGAGCGCTTGAAAGCCTGAATGTATGTGGAAAATGTGTACATGCAGCTTTGGACAGTGTGCAGTATATAACTACATAAAAATAACAAATGAAAGATAAATAAACAAATATGTAAATAAATACATAAATAAATACATACATACATAAATAAATAAATACATAAATATAGACAAACAAATAAATAAATACACAAATAAATAAATATATAACCAAATAAATATGAGGACATTTATCAGTAACACTGAATGAGCAGGGGTGTGTATAGATTTGAAAGCAAAGACTGACAGACAGACTTACATTGCCATAGTCGATGTAGAGCACACTGACTTCCTCTCGCGATGCGACCTTCTCTACTTTGGCTCGATACCACTGGCTGTCCATGGCAAACTTGGACGCACACAGCTGGCCCACCTGGGGTGTGTAGGCACCGACCAGAGGGGGTGTGGCCTCAAACTCGGAGCGGAACTGCTTCATCAGCTGCTCAAACTGTGGGCCTGGATCAGTGGTGAAAATAATAATAGTACTAAGTATTAATATTGTCTTATTTACCCAGGGTAGCCACTTTTTCCAGCGGACACTGCATCATAACATAAATGTTATTATTAAACTTCTCTTTTCTAGAATGCCGAGCACCTGGCTAGAAAGCAGAAGGTACCAATTTTATAAGTCCTTGCTATGACCCTGACGGGGCTTGAACCCACAACCTTCCAATCATGAGGTGGACAGTCTAAACCACTAGGCCATCACACCAGTTATTTTGACAGGTGAAGAGTTATGAAATGCTTACAAATTACTTATTGAGTGAATAGAAGAATCAGAGAAAGTTCAACAATTATTGCCAAATATTACACTGTGACCTTTGACTGTCAAACAATTCTACTTAAAATGGCAAACTTGGTCGCGCACGGCTGGCCCACCTGGGGTGTGTAGTCACCAACCCGTGGGGGTGTCACCTCAAACTCGGAGTGGAATTGCTTTAGAATTGTTCAAACTGTGGGCCTGGATTGGTGGGGATATTGGTACAAAAAGAGGTATGAAATGCTTACAAATTACTTGAGGAGTGAATGGAAGAATCACAGTAACTTCAACAAATATTGTCAATATTGCACTGTGACCTTTGACATTAAACAATTCAACTTATAGTGGCAAACTTGGCAGCACACAGCTATCCCACCTGGGGCGTGTAAGCACCAACTCCTTATCAAAAAAAAAAAAACTATTGGACTCGTCTAACACTTGTCCAATATCTTCCTGTGTCTACCGCAAAGCAATCAAATATTATATAAATATTGCACAGTGACC
>JZLH01S0332298.1:5043-24332 GCA_001188425.1 Eucidaris tribuloides | reverse complement strand
AACTGTGAAACTGGTACAACACATTCTTCTGTCATTCTCCACAGTTTTTCTATTTTTTCACTATAAAAGCTAACTTATTCATAATAGTTTTAGAAATGCAGCATTTATCCTGTGAAACTGATGCTGTGAATCTGCAGTCAAAATATGTTTTAATATATCTCAGAAATAAATTCAGAAAGACACATATAGGATTATTACATCCAATTTTGGGAAATCATTGAAATCACTGTCCCTTTGACTGGGATTCAATTTGGTTCATTCATTATGCATAATTGTACAAAGTTTCATTGCTTTTATATCAACATTGCCATACATATTAATTCAAGCAATACATTGAAAAACCTACTCTTAGATATAATTTTTTTTTTCAAAGTACTGAGGAATTTTTCTTCTTGACTTTTTGTGTGAAGATTATTACATGTTCATTTTATATCATGATTTGTCTGTAAATACATGTTCATTTACTTCTTAGATTCTTTCTTCATATCATCAGTATCATTCTCATCTATCATAATTATTATAGAAATCCTCCCATGTGCCAGCGACCCCTGCCAGAATGGTGCAACCTGTATTGAGCAATCAAGTGGTGGAAGCTACGGTTTGCTTGTGTTCTCTTGGCTTTGAAGGCACCAACTGTGAAACCGGTACATTAGAATTTTCTGTATTTTCTTCTACATGTAGTAAAGAAAATTATACTTTTCATAAAGAAAATAAGTAAATGAGTTGTATTAGCCATAAATTGTAAACTTCTCTTAACTTGTTACTTTTAATTCTAAAACTCTTTCCAAATCCTCTGTTCGGATTCTGATACTAACCCTTTCAATTTTATTGTTTAGCAAGCTTTCCATGTGCCAGCAATCCTTGCATTGATGGAGCAACTTGTATTGATAGCACTGATGGTAGAAACTATATCTGTGTTTGTCCTGCTGGCTTCGAGGGCATCAACTGTGATATCGGTACATCACATTCTGTTGGTTGTGTGACAGAAGGGTCGTAGCAATCGTTCCTGGCAGAAGGGCCTTAACACTAAATTGTCCCTGACTTGAAAATCATTGGCTCTTTTCGTAAAAAAAATTCAACGTAGTATATGTTTATATCCTTCTGTCAGTTTAAGTGCAAATATGAAAAAGGGCAAAATTCTCAAATTAGAGAAAATGTTTTGTTAAGGCCCTTCTGCCAGGAACATATGCTAGGGCCCTTCTGCCGGACAACCATTGATTCTTGTCTCTTTTTACCAGTGTTGCAGTTGAGCTTTGAGGTCAAATTTGGCGACCTTGGCCTTGGTCCAAGTCACCTGTACAAATTTTATGGAAAGGTTATATTTTGAGGTGGCCTTGGCCTTTGAAATTGTGGACTCGGCTACAACTCTGATTATTTATATTTTCTCAAATTTATATTAAAAATGAAGTTTTTTATATTGTGAAATGGACAAGTTAACTGCTAGGAATGTAGTCAATAATTTGACATGTCAGGTACATTTTCATGCAAATGTGTCTTTGAAAATGAAATACTGTTTCCCGTGATATATGCATATTATCATTTTATCATTACAACATCACGAATTAAGGCTTGAGTGAAGTTGGAAATTATGAAATATTTCATTAGAAAAAAATTATCATATTTTATCCGTACCCCATATCTGTACACATTTTTCATAGTTTTATATTGGAACAAATGTGATCCTCATTCATGTCCATTTTTAAACTTAATTTTGTCTTTTTTCTAATCCAATCTCATCTCATGATAGATATCTTCTATTTCTATATAATTTCCTTACATTCAAATCAACTAATTTTTACCACCATTCAGAAATTGCCCCCTGTGACAGCAACCCGTGCCAGAATGGAGCTACTTGTTTTGCACATGCAAATGGTGCAAGCTATGTCTGCCTATGTGCTGCTGGATTTGAAGGCACCAACTGTGAAGCTGGTACATCAATATTTGCTTTTTTTATATTCGGATTTGCTACTAAGATTTATCTATTAACTCTAAAAACAGTTCTAGCCTCTTACCAATGTGGACAGAAAAGACATTTACACTACCATATTCATAAGAAGTACAGCTAATTCATTACTTCCTGAAACTAGATAACTGCAATGTGCTTCCAACCAAACATGTTTTTGTAATATTTGTAAGAAGACGTTGTGATCATACTTGAAATCAATTATTAGTCATGAGATGATTGTTTGTAAGATCCCTTGGACACTTTACTTTCATAGGCAGACAACTAAGACTCTTTGCATAATCACTTTGTAATATATTGGTATCAATCATACACTTAGAGAAAGTAGGCATAGTTGAAATTGTTTTTCTTTATATTTTGAAATAACCTTCTTTATCACACTTTTACCTGGTAAGTTTATTAAATGTAGTAAAATGTAAAAAATACTACAAATGTTAGGAAGAATTCATACCAATAGGATATTAACATTCAGACATACTTGAATATTGAACATAAGCAGTCAGTACACAAAGATATCTCGGAGACTTGGACCTTAGAAATAACATATACCATTCCATGTTTGGTAGACATCCTATTATTTTCATCCCCATTTACATTGTAGAAATCCTTCCATGTGCCAGCGATCCCTGTCTAAATGGAGCAACTTGCCTTGAGCAGTCAAGTGGAGGAAGCTATGTTTGCCTGTGTCCCATGGGATTTGAAGGCACCAATTGTGAAAATGGTACATCAATTTCGTAACTTTTGTTGAAAATTTAAGAATTGTTTTTGCCTTATTTTGTGAAGTACTCTGAAATGATTGTTTTGCTCTTTTATCACACTCATCAAACAAATTTGCTGAAAGTGGAGGAAGCTATGTTTGTTTGTGTCCCACTGGATTTCAAGGCACCAATTGTGAAACTGGTACATCAGTCATTTCTTTTTCCAAAAATTGAAGGTTTTGGTATATCCTCCTCTTAATAAGGATACTTTAGGTTTAAATAATTCATTTTTTTATTTTTTTAGCATATCAAAATAAATTGTTACACATTCTGTGCTTTGTGATATGAGACTTGTCCAATAAATCACAGAAACTTTCTTAGTCATATAAAGTTATACTGTACTACTATGCATATTATATCATATGATACAAGCGGATGTTGAACTTTGATATGTTTAGAAACTGAGACATGTTTTTTGCATGAATATTACTTATCAAATGAAAAGTATCCATCTTTATTGATCTTGTAAACTCACCCAAAAATTGGGAGACCTGAGATTAGGATATCAAGTCCACCAAAACATTTAAAGAATTAACAGAGGTTTTGAACTTTGGATTTTATGCTGGTAAATCATGAGTGTATGTGACTGTATACTTATAACACATTTCTTATCTGCTGAATTGTGATTGTGATAATGATTCCCAAATATACATGCTTCCTATTCTCATTCTTCTACTCACCCCTCCATCTTGAATTCCTTCCCATTTCTTATAGAAATCATTGCGTGTGACAGTGACCCATGCCAAAATAATGGGACATGTTTCATGCATGCCAGTGGTTCTAGCTATACCTGTCTGTGTCCACCTGGATTTGAGGGCACCAACTGTGAAATTGGTATATCACTTGTTTGCTTTAATTTATTTGAATTCTGATTTTAAACATTTATGTTCTGTCATGCAGGTTGTGTTTTAAACCATTAACTAGAAGCAATGAATGCATTATAGAAAAAAGTTCTTATTGTCCTCAGTAGATATTCAATGTAATTATGAATTTAGTTGCTCATTGTTTGCACAGTCAGGTATTTATCTTTTGGACATTAGAGCCATTTAAGTTTTGAACGTATGAAGGCATTTTTGCAGATAATGTCATCAGTGGATATTAATGTAGTGATGAGACTATGTGCTTGGTTTATGCAGATGTATCTTTAAGACATTAGAACCATATGAGTTTTGAACATATTGTCCGTGATTTCAGGTACCTGCGAATGTTTCATTTGTTTAATAATCAAAATTTGCCGGTACGTAATGTCACCGACGATATGTGGGCGTGGATGCAAATATGCCCAATCTTGTGATTAATTCTATTGGTTGAAGCCAATTATATGTGATGGACATTAGAAAGTGTGAACTGTTTTGTTTACTTGACCATCCTGTGCTGAAAAACTATCCCATCCTACAAAATCTCTGAAGCTTAATGCTTTTCTGCAGAGATGCAGGGCAAAAAATGCCAGTGCAATTCCCCACCCAACCTCTACTAGCAGGAAAAAACAGATCGAAAAATAGTTATGGTTGTTGTTATAGATATAAGACATATGACATAAATAGTATCCCTGGTCTATCTCTATGTACCCTTATTGTCTTCATTCATCAGAGATACAACCATGTGCCAGCAACCCCTGTCTTAATGGAGCATCTTGTATTGAGCTTACTGCAGGGAACAACTATGTCTGCCAGTGCCCTGCTGGCTTTGAGGGCACAAATTGTGAAACTGGTACTTATTTTCCTTTTATATTTCTCTTATATTTTGATTCTTCATTATAAATTTTTACTTTGGAGTAAATAAGAATCTAACATCAGAAACATGTTTAATTGTTTATCATTTAGAGTCAGAATACTGTAAAACCGGTAATTTTTGCGCGATTAAATTTTCGCGCCACACCACACTGACAACATATTCGCGGGATGTTGTTTTCGCGCATGATAAATATCTGTTAATAGCTGTGACATGTCGCAGCATGTAAAGCGCACGTGTTGCATACAGGTGTCGAGTGACCGTGCAGGTTTGTGTCGCAGCATGCAACAGCGCACGTGTTTGGGTGGAGTGGGGGTACGGGATGACTGCATGAATAAATTGAAATGTACTTAGTACTCACCGATGCGCGATGCGGCCGGTCTTTTTCCAGTTTCCAAATTCGAGTAGACACAAAATAAAATCCAGTGCAGCTGCAGTGAATTCCGAAGCAAATATTCCAAGATAAATCCATGTACAGTAGTAAATACAAAAGTTCCAACATGTCGTACAATATCCGATACAGTAAATGGTCCAAGACGTAAACAAGTTTACACAGTGTTCAATGCTACACCGCTACATAACAATCGCTACAGCTACAGAAAAGTAAGTTCAATGTTCATGAAGTTCAACATATTTACAAAGTTTGTTCACGGTGGTTAGTTGGTATATTTTACTCCCAGTCACCATCCTCAGCATCACTGTTGTCAAATGCTGGAACTGGCTCTTTCCTTGCATTCTCGACAGCTTTCGTTATGCCAGTTTTATTGAATCCCTGTGTGATGAGGTTGGTTTCATTATTGATCGCATCCTGAACTCGAATTAGCCACTGAGCGTGTACCGGCTTGATGTTGCTGGTGCGTAGATCCACAGATTTGGCGATCTCTTCGATTTCTTTCCCTTCCTCAAGACCACTGGTAATTTTCTGGGCGTACCACTCTTGAAACTGACCACGCATTAGGTCCTTATATTTGCCGTTGACTGTCGCGTCGAGAGGTTGCAATTGGTCCGTACATTTCGCAGGGACGTACACGGATAATGCACCCGACTCTTCGATCTTCTTCCGCACGTCATCAGTTCGGTGAGCCCGGAACACGTCGAATATGAGCAGGGGTTTGGCAGTGGTGTTCAGCTGCTCCTGGGTGCGCTGCACATATGGAGATATTATATTGTCTATGTATTGTCCCATGGTCGCAGAGTTGCTCCAATGTGAAGCCGTATGCGTGACATCCCAATTCTCAGGAAATTCAACATTGGGGTGGCATCTGTCAGTTGTGCCTTGGTATATGATTTGGGGGGGCAGCATTTCTCCTGCCATGGTACAAGCGAGGAGCGCAGTATATTGACGCTTATCATCAATGCCTTTCACATCAATTTGTTTGTCACCCCTTTGGTTGAGTGTCCAATTTCCACTGGGTACAACTTCAACTGCAGTCTGATCCCAGTTTATTATCAATTCGTCCGGGATTTTGTATTTGCGTACACGGCGTCCAATACGGCGATGAAATTTGCCTTCAATGATATCAAATTCTTCGGGCAGCTGCTTGGCGGATTTTGTTCCCTTCCTCTTGACGTAGTTCATACGGTGAAGTATGCTGCGAGCCCATGATTTCTCAAGTTTTAAGGGGCCTCCATATTCTGCCAATATAGGCGGGTTAGATTTCTTGAACAAGCCTTTCGCTGTAGCGATTACAACCCTCGTCGAAACAATACCACCAGATTCACGAATACTCCGTATAAATCGCTGCACTTGTTGATCAGCCTCTTGCGTAAGCAGTAGCGGTCGGCCCCGCGGTTGTTTCGGAAGATGTGTCACAGTTTTCTCCGGTGCAGATCGTTTCACTTTGAGATACACATTTTTCATACCTCTCACAGTACTCTCATTTATTGGTTTATCCAACTCCTTTGTGAATTTTTTAGAAGCTGCGATAACACCATTTTCTGCTGCATACTTTCCGATTTTAGCCCTAATCTCAGCAGTGTAGTGGCTATATTCACCCCGCTTTCGTTTTTGATTGTTTTCTCCAGATTGTGCCTTGCTGGTACTAGGCTCATTCTGAGCTTTCAGAATTTCCTCATTTGCTGCATTTACCATAGCGCTGTCAATTCCCGATTCAGTCAGCTTTTTGTTGTCAGGCTTTGGTAGACACTGCCGCAAACTGTCAGATTTACTAACAGGTTTAAAATAGCGATACATTTTGAGAGTGAATTATTTGCTATGAAAACAGGAATTACTAGTAATTGTGCTGCACTGAAAAGTTTAAAACGCGAAGTGTGGCAGTGCAGTGACCGTGACGGGTTTCGCTTTCACCCCTTTGTTTTAAGCAGGCAGGGTAAGGTCGGAGGTCACTGCCTAAATAAGGGCACAGGGAATCCCTGATTGCGTCACTTGCGAGTCAGGGTAGCTAAAAATAGCATGTTGCTGGCAAGGTATAATATCGATGCTTGTGGTTTTAAATTCGCGGTGATGTTGAATTCGCGCTAGCTCTGTGTTGCGCGAAAAGCGCGAAAATAAATGTCACGCGAAAATTACCAGTTTTACAGTATATTAAATTTTCATATAAATATTATAATCCATGCCGTGACAGTTGCTTTTTTGTCCCTTGCATCCAAACACTAATTTCTTGAATGCTCTCCTGCCCATCCTCTATTTCGTAGCAATCCTTCCATGTGCCAGTGACCCCTGCCTTAATGGAGCAACCTGTATTGAGGATGCTGGTGGCAGTAGTTTCATCTGTATTTGTCCTGCTGGATTTGAGGGCGTCGCTCGCTGGATTACGAGGGGTATAGCTTCATTAGTTCATTTGATTTCTTTGTTTGTTAACCCCTTTGAAAACCATGGACAAAATATCTCATGAGATCTACAGGAAATGTGTTTTGTAGCAAAAGCAAACTGCTTCTTATGGGTTAAGCGGTGCTACTTTAGTTGACTCATTGATGGTAATTTCTGAGTCTCCTTGGTTCTCTGGTTGTTGTGAACTCTCTTAAATTACCCATTTTACAAAGATCATGTTGACAGTCCTCAGGGAAATAGCAGAGCAGTAAAAGAGTAGACAAATATGATTCAGTTGTGCCAATGTTAAGGTTTTTTGTCGGCTCACAACAGTTTTGTGCTATATTTATTACTTTTACAATCAATTCTTATAGAGTGCATTTTCGATTGTAAGAACTGATCAATGCGCTTTACAACTTATACAACTACATAATATTTAGAAAGTACTTACACCAGCCATCATTATTCCCAAATCCACCTGGGTGAGGCCCGGTAGCCTCTCGCTGCTCCGTCCCCTGACAATTTGGGGGGCATGCCCAGTCAGTACATTATTCACAGGAGCTCTAGCTTTGAGGCTACCTTAGAGGCTACCAGGCCTCACACAGGTAGCCAATGAGAATGATGGGTGGTAATGTGTATAAAACTAACAAAACAAAAATGTTTTTGGCTCCCTTCTGAATTTATGTGTCAAAGCTGATGAGTGCAGCTCCTTTGGCCACTATTCTCTTCATTTCTGTCATGTCATTACCCTGAATTTTCTAAAAAGCAAATTGCTGTCAGAAAATCCATTTTGTCAAGCATTTTGTACTGTATGGTTTATTACTCTTTCAGATACATTCGTTTTGTAGGAAATAATTGTGTAATTTTCATGATTGTTCTGTTTCAATGCCAACTAACCTCTTCGCATCATTTACATTATTACAATTGTGCCAATTTATCATATAGAAATCCTTCCATGCGACAGCAACCCCTGCCAGAATGGTGCAACTTGTTTTGGACATGCAACTGGTGGAAGTTATGTTTGCTTGTGTCCTACTGGCTTTGAAGGCACCAACTGTGAAAATGGTACATCGATTCCTATTTGTATTTCAACTGGTTTTATATAAGTAATCACCACTTCCAAAATTGTAATACATATATTGTTTCATTAAATAATATTGAAACATTCTTTCACAAATTTATTTGAATTCCATACATGTTTTAGTACAGAGTGTCATGTTAAAACCTCTTCATTTCGTTATTGTCTAGCAATCCTTCCATGTGCCAGCAGTCCTTGCATTGATGGAGCAACCTGTATTGATGGCGTTGATGGTAGAAACTATACCTGTCTTTGTCCTGCTGGCTTCGAGGGCACCAACTGTGAAATGGGTACATCACTTTCTTCTTGTCATTCTCCTTTTCCACCATATATTTTTGAAGAATCAGTTTAAAATTCTAACATGTAATCTCTGAAAAAAAAATTGATTCATGTGTAATTGATCTGAATCCGAACAGCAGTGGAATGTGATACATGTGACTACCTCTAAAGTCATTGTTCCACATTTACATGTTCAATTTGTTTTCGAATAATGTGAAGATCATCATCATGCAAACATATTATTCTAAGCAAACAACTTTGCCAGTTAGTTCAGTTCTGATTAATTAATCTCAAAGTGAAGATGTAGAATTTATGAGACATTTGAATTAGACATATACTGCACATGATTACTAACAATCATTTGTAATAGATATTTTGAGGAACCAAAAAGGGAAGGGGTTGGTCTTTGATAATTTTCATTTGTGATTGAAGCATTTATCCACATATTGTCATTATTTAGTTAAATAATTTTTCATCCACCATTACATAGAAATTGTCCCATGTGCCAGCAATCCCTGCCAGAATGGAGCTACTTGTTTCGATCATGCAAACGGTGGAAGCTATGTCTGTCTATGTCCTGCTGGATTTGAAGGCACCAACTGTGAAACTGGTACATCTCACTTTTCTCTACAAATCCATTTATTGTGATGCCTGGTTCAATTTAGAAAAAAAAACACATTTGACTAATATTCTGACCACCATTTCCTACAAAACAACAACTAAAGTTGCTGAATAATCTTTTCAACATTTTTCTGACTAACTATCTAATTTGTAATTTTTGAAACGGTATATGCACCATGTGTTTCCGGGCTCTTCATCAATAAATAAGTTACAATTGACGCAGCTTTTGAAAACTGAATTAACAGCAAATTACATATTTGTATACATTCATCAACAATTTTCTTTGGCTTAACTTCACTTCACATTTTAAAACATATAGAATTTGAAATGATTCCATTTTTCAATCAAATAAAAAATCTGCAAACTTACATGAATACACCAATAACCAGACGTATTGTACAACCCCCAAACTAGTATTATCATTTCATGTCCATACACATATTCTTTTCATCCCAATCTATATTTAAAACCATTTACATTTTAGAAAGCCTTCCATGTGCCAGCGACCCCTGCCTCAATGGAGCAACATGTTTTGAGCAATCAAGTGGTGCAAGCTATGTCTGTCTGTGTCCTGCTGGATTTGAAGGCACCAATTGTGAAACTGGTACATTCATAGTAAAGTCCTATCTTTTCTATGGTCTGGAACTTGTAAAATAACTTACCAAAACTTATGTCACAATTTCAAGCCATATTATGTCTACTTACAATTTATATTCGTATAAAAAGGTATCTTTATTATAACTGCTGAATTAAATATTTAAAATATATCTTCATCTTCTTTCCATTAATTATTTAATCATTACTCATGTTTATATGCTATAGACCTTGATAAAATGGGATACATTTATAGTACGAATTAGAAGCACAGCCAATACAGGTAGTACCCAATTCTGTTTTAGATTTTACATGTGTATTGATAAAACCAGTACCAAGAAAGGACAACTTTTTTTGTCCTTATGTGCTATTTCTGTACAATAATTCCACCTTGATTATCATTAGATCTCAGATTGACCATTGAAACAAAATACATTGCTATACAGGTTAACAAAGTAGAGGGTCTTAATTTGTATTTGTAACAAGAGTTTTACCTGCTGAATTGAATATGATTCCCAAATAAACTTCCTTATTTTGTTTTTCTATACATCGCTTCATGTTGTGAATTCCTTCCCATTTCTCACAGAAATCCTTCCATGTGAAAGTGACCCATGTCAGAACAATGGGACATGCTTTTTGCATGCCAGTGGTTCTAGCTATACCTGTCTCTGTCCACCTGGCTTTGAGGGCACCAACTGTGAAATTGGTATATCACTTCTTCACTTCTAATCATTTTCTAAATTCAGAGTTCAAACATTTTTTTTTCTTTTTTTTTTACTGCTGTTAGGTAATATTTTCAAACAGTTATTTGAATATGGACTCTGTTTCATAGAATCAAGTTGACATTCTCAAAACAATGTTTATTGAAACTAGGAGTCTGTTTGCTTGTTGCATGTAGAGGCATGTTTGTTTTATGAAACGGTATAATAGGGCCATAACATTTTAATCACTGTGGGTATGGTTGCAATACCACCCAGTCTTTTGAATGATACTAATCTAAATTGATCATAAAATACTGACTTTCAGAAAGTGGGAATGGTACAAGTTATTTCAAATTATGTAACCATTCTTGATCAAAAAACTACCTCAATATAAAATCTTCCAAGGTAAATGTTCTTTTAGTGTTGTTCCAGTATGCAAAATGACCTTTCAAGATCACATCCAATCCCTGATAGCCAAAAAAATAAAACAGATTAAAAATATTTGTTTGCATTTTTGTCATACTTGTAAGTTCATATCGTTTTATGATTTTCACCATTCTAATATGTCACTAATCCCTACCACCTTTTCATCTTTAACCCATCTCTATACGTCCCTATTACTTTCATCCTTCAGAGAAGCAACCATGTGCTAGCAACCCCTGTCTGAATGGAGCAACTTGTGTTGAGCTTGCTGCAGGGGACAGCTACATCTGTCAGTGCCCTGCTGGCTTTGAAGGCACAAATTGTGAAACTGGTACATTTTACTATTTCATATTTCTCTTACATATTATATTTCACTTTTAAGTCATATGTTTATTTCCAAATCATTGTCTCTGTTAATAATTACATATATTACAAATGTAAGGAAACAACTGATCCATCTGATTAACATATTAAGTGGAAATAGATATACAAGTAAAAACAAACAAACCCCCAAGTAACACATAGTATTAGGAAATTTGTTTCTAATTAGGGTCAACTTCATTTATCATCAAACACTAGAAAATCATGTAATAACATATTTAAGTTAAACCCATGTAAAACAAATTCCTGCAAACACACATTTTATGTATGTATTATGAAACACGTACAACATTAGTTGTATTGTGAGTTTCTTCTTCAATCCTTTCAACTCCATCTATTATGATGCAGAGATCCTTCCATGTGCCAGCAACCCCTGCCTTAATGGAGCAACTTGTTTGGAGCAATCTGGTGGCAGCAGCTACGTCTGTGTCTGTCCTGCTGGTTTTGAAGGCGACAACTGTGAAACTGGTACATTGCATTTTGTACTTCAATTCCCTTTTCCACAATGTACTTCACACATAAATTTGATCATAATAGATTATGGAATAAAACATTTTATTCTGTATTTCTTTTCATGTTAATCACTACATAAGATTACCTTTGTGTACAACTTGTAGTATCTGATGAAATCTTAAAGCAGAAGAGATCATTTTTTTGTACTTGTTTTTTCCTATGCTTTGTACACATTACACCTTAAATATTTGAAACTGCTTATTAAGGGGTAATGCTCTTTGAAATACGATTCTGATTTTTTATTGAAGATTGTGTATAAAATTTGTGATTTTTGTTCTTTTATTTATGTAACTCAGGGGGCTGGCTAGTAACAGCAATCAGTAAAGGCATTTGTTGAAATTAACAGTATGCCAAAAATTGAAATCTGATCTTTACATTATGGTACAGTATAGCCAGGAATAAGAAGTTATGCTACAAACTGGCACACAAACACTTAAAATGGTGGTATTACATTGCATTTTACTTCTCTGCTATATTTGATTTTTGGGTAATCATCATTTCTTGCCAAACAATCGGAACACACGTGACAGCCTCTGCCTGACGTGACATGACCAATGCATGTGGCTCACAGCTGATGTGGCATCGCACATGTGTATTAATTGCGTTGTATTAATTCTTGTGTTTTTTTAAATCAACAACCTCTTACCCCTGCAGCCGTTTAGGCTTAGACATAAAATTAACATCAATTTACTTATAAATAGAGCCTTGCTGAAGGTGAGTGTCAAACAGTACTCATTAAAGGTTTTCATCATCACCATGTACCCCACTTATCACAATTCTCACAATGTCAACAAATTTCTTAACTTATCCCTGCTACTTGATGGCTCCCTGTCTCTGTAAGGTCTATCTCCAAAGCTACATTTTTTCTCATTAACTTCATTCTAATCTGTCATATTGTAGAAATCCTCCCATGTGCCAGCGACCCCTGCCAGAATGGTGCAACCTGTTTTGGGCATGCCACTGGTGGAAGCTATGTTTGCCTGTGTCCTCTTGGCTTCGAAGGCGACAACTGTGAAAATGGTACATCATCTTTCTTTGTTATATTTATTTCCACATGTAGAAGTAATTACCACTTCCAACAAAGATATATATAAATTATGTCATTGAAATAATAATGTCACCTTCTAACATTCTAAATTCTAAATTTGTCCGTAGAAAAATTATTTTCATTTCTTAACCCTCTTCATTCCATTGTTGTGTAGCAATCCTTCCATGTGCCAGCAATCCTTGCATTGATGGAGCAACTTGTATTGATGGTGTCGATGGTACAAACTATACTTGTCTTTGTCCTGCTGGCTTCGAGGGCACCAATTGTGAGATGGGTACATCACTTTTCTCTTTCATTTCTTCTTTTTAAAATTTAATCTGTAAATAAACTTTGTTTTAATATAATATACGATACAATGCAGTTGTGTAATTTTAAACTGATGAGTATCTGTGGTCAATGTGTATTACATTTAATATTTTTCAGAAAGTGAAGAGTTGACTTTCATGTTCTTTAAAGTCAGAAACTGTTTCGGCAAATTTGGCATGAATTTTTTATTGATTGTAGAATCTTCATCAAAATTATTCAAAAAATCATGTTCCAAATTTAATTAATGATTAAGAAATCATTTAAACTTTTAATGAAAAATAAAAGATGAAAAATAACTTGTAATTTTCATTCACAATGCATCATTTCAGAAGAAACATTTACAAAAGATATTCCTGAAACCATAAATTTGTATAATCATTTTCATTTGTAATCCTAGATTTTATCCACACCCTTTTTCATCATTCATATCCATTCTTGTCCACAATTGTTTAGAAATTTCTCCATGTGCTAGCGATCCCTGTCAGAATGGAGCAACTTGTTTTGATCATGTAAACGGCTTTGCGAAGCTCGTTATGTCCTGGCCTTTTTGCTCCTGCCTGGATTTGAAGGGACCAACTGTGAAACTGGTACATCTTACTTTTCTCTTCATTGTAGCTGTTATTTCTCTCTCTTCTTTAGCTCTGTGTGACTTGGCTCATTAAGTCGGATGCCTGTTGAAGTATAGATGTAGATCATTTAACCAGTATTTGAATTGAATTTTGAATTGAATTGTTTTATTTCGGTATTTTCCGTACAATTTTGACAAATGAAAACATATTACAATATCATTAGATTACATCAGTATATTAATAAATCTACAAATAATTGTTACATAAAACAAATTTGCATTATTTAATGTCATTTGGTATACAATATTTATACAGATAAAGATGGAAAATACCGGAGGCCCCTATCATAAGACGAGCTTGATTGTAGACAGAGGCCTCCAAAAAACAAACAAACAAACAAATAACATCTACATGGGGTAACTAAGAGTGCAGACAGTAGAGAAAATGAAGGAAAAAATGAAAGAAAGTAGAAACAAAAGCAAGAAGAAAAATAGAGTGAGAGACCAGGCGCGTAAGTAGAAATTTGGTAAATTCAACTGTAAATTTGATCCTTGAATGCAATTTCGATCAATTGTTTATATAGCCTGTAAAGATACAACTGCCTTCACGGTCATGGACCAAATTGCAGCAAGTTTTACAGTCAGCATTAAAAAGTACATGAAATGCATACTAACATGATATATAAATACATGTATATGCCTATGTACTATTCCATGCATGTATTTAAACAGCATACTTTTCCACATTATCAAATTTAAAACTTAAAATGTGAAACGTCATTCACTCTGTTTGAAGATATCTTTAAACTACACCAATACTAAGATATAGTAATATGTATGACAGATCTCTCAAAAACTCTGATTCATTTTATTTCATATCACATTTGTATTATGTTACTATATAGTATATTCATTTCATTTATTTAAAATAAAACCATTCATGTTTTCAGAAATCCTTCCATGTGCCAGCAACCCCTGCCTTAATGGAGCAACCTGTTTTGAGCAATCAAGTGGTGCAAGCTATGTCTGCCTATGTTCCCCTGGATTCGAAGGCACCAATTGTGAAACTGGTACATCAACCTTTTGTTATTAAAATTCAAACCCTTGGAATTGATATTTCCCCTTTCTCAACAAAAATACATCATACATGAAGCTGAAATGGCAACTTGCTTGCCTATATCTTGTGATATGGTACTTATGAATTAAGTTGCAGAAACTGACCTGTATATTGTGTTAGAATTCATAGTGCACATACAGTATTTACAATGTGTATTGAAAGTATCAAATATTACTGCTGAATTATATGTTTGTAACATATTTGGAATTCCTTAGATACAGACTTATATAAATATCTTCGTTATAGCATGGACCATGATAAAATGATAGGGAACATAAAAGTTTAGGTAATGAATCTTTCATCTGTCTTAAATGGATTAAAACACTTACACTGCTGATAATGCCGTACTCTTTATTACTCTCTCTTTAATACATGTTTATAACATATTACATGACTATGTGTTCAGATTAATCATTACCAACAAGCAACAATGAGTTATTTTTTTCCTTTCTATTTTTGTACAATGATTCCACCATCTTGCCGGTTTTCAGAATGACAAAGTATTCTTTGGATAGTTAAGAAATGTCAAAACTATAATGAGTTCTTGTACTCTAAACTATGTTGTTAGGTGAAATTGTTAGTGATCACAGACTTTCTTTACCCCTGGTTCATCTATATACCCCTTCTTTTCATGATTTTTTCCCCCATTTCTCGCAGAAATCCCCCTTCCATGTGATAGTGACCCATGCCAGAATAATGGAACATGTTTCATGCATGCCAGTGGTACTAGCTTTGCCTGTCTTTGTCCACTAGGATTCGAGGGCACCAACTGTGAAATTGGTATATCACGCTCTTTCTTTTGTTTGTTTTATGTGACTTCAAATTTATAAGTCTGATTGTTTTGCTGCTTTAAAAGTTTTAATCACTCAAGGAGTTCTTGCTTATATACACTTTTAGATTCTGTATTATCTGTATTATTGAAATCAGAAAAAAAAAACTCGGGTGGTGGTATCTTAAACAAACTATAAACAAAATATCAAAATAATTCAGAAAAAACTAAAACGTAATAAAAATTTTCAGATATACCTGTAACTTCTTGATATTAGAATGGAATTATTTTTTCTTTTAATTATGAGTTTATTTGGATACTAGTAATCCTATTGGCATTTCTCAAACATTATTTGATCTTCACTTCTTTAAGTGAACTTAGCATGTCTATGTTAAGGTGAAGAAAAAGCTTTGTTATGTCACAAAAATAAACATATTACATGAATACAAATAATTTGAAAATTGCTAGAATTTTTTCAAAGCTTTTATTCTAGAAAATCTCATTATGTGACATTTGACAGTCTGATACATCACTAACCCACGTCATGTTTTCTTCCCTAACCCATCCCCACCTGCCCATGTTATATTCACTAGAGATACAGCCATGTGCCAGCAACCCCTGTCTTAATGGATCAACTTGTGTTGAGCTTGTTGCAGGGAACAACTACTTCTGTCAGTGTGCTGCTGGCTTTGAGGGCCGAAATTGTGAATTTGGTATATCTTATGCTTTCCTATTCTCCTTTACATATAAAGTTTTCACATTTGGCTCCTTTTGTTGTGTTAAAGAAGCCACTGCATCAAGTATGATTCATATCAGTATCATAATTAGGGTTGAAATACATGTACCATCTCTAAAGAAGAATCTAGGGTAGTACTACCTCTCGAAAAATATTTGCACTAAATATCAAATTAATGTCAATAGAAAGCTTTACGTAGAACATAATTTATCAGACATACTTGCCATTTGAATTAGGAGCTGGAGTACTGGAGTGCTTATTTTTGAATCTTTGTGTCATGCCAAATATTATGGCAATGCTATGTAACACAAATTACGTGATTGCAGACATTATGTAGATCAATACAACTTTTTCACAGCTTGCATTTTAGAAAATTGCATTTCATAAATTTTGACGGCCTAATATACCACTAATCTGTGTCATTTTTTCATCCCTAACCCATCCTCACCTGCCCATGTTGTGTACAACAGAGATACAAGGTCCATGTGATACCAACCCCTGTCTTAATGGAGCAACTTGTATTGAGCTTGCTGGTGGAAACGGCTCCATCTGTCTGTGCCCTGCTGGCTTTGAGGGCACAAACTGTGAAACTGGTACATCTTACCCTTTCCTGTTTCTCTTGCATATGAACTTTTCACTTAAAGGGAATGACAAGATTGGATATATTTGTAGTCCTCAATTTAGGACACAATGCCCTACTTGTGGAAAAACATGCATTCATTTATCAGTTTTGAAATAATCTCTGACCCTGATAGAAACTGATCCCATAGAAAGCTTCACAACAAATTTCGTCACATCATTTTCTGATACGAGGAAATGTATGACCGTGAAATTTATGCAGCAGAAACCTTAAAGATTGTGTCAGGGATGTGCAAGTCCATTACTTCCCTTCATTATCAATACCAAACGGTAGTTTAGTACTTACAAATGGTGTGTTGAAAGTCTGAGATCCATACGTCATGAATTTGTTGTTTTATGAGAAAAACTAATAACGTTACTAATAATGTTACCAGAATGTTGTTCTTTCTGTGAGTTTCAATTTTGCTCAAACTGCGAATCGCGGTTACTGTGCCCCGTAGCAAGACCAGCGCAGCCCTCCGATTGGTTAACGGCTATCCCCTGCGCGACCTTTGGCTAACGGCTGATCGGACCACTTTGGAACGGCACGTGCACGTTTGACGTCGCAGATTTTTTGAATTGCTGGCGACTAATTTGAATAAGGATGAAGTTTAACCGTCCAGATTTTCACCAAAACTCAATATTTTACCCCAAGTCTCTATGAGAGGTGTTTATTTATATTAATCTTCACATTGGATATGATTTCAGCTGATTTGATTCATGTAGATGTTTTTTGACGTGCAAATCAATGACACAATCTTTAAACAGTAAACAAATTCAAGGCAACTATTTAAAGCCTGAATACATACCCCAGCCAGTGTATATGTATATATTTCAAGTCATTTGGTTCTTGAGACATTTTTGACTTCTCCCAATCATGTCACTGCCCTGTAAATCCTTTTGATTTGTTGAAAGAAGTCTTTGCAAAAATATGTGTCTTAAAAAGGGTAAAAATACACTATCTACAAGTATCAAGAAGAATCAAAAGTAGTTGAATTAAATATAAAAAACAATTTCGGCAGAAAACCTTACATATAGAAAGTAATAAACTTAATCATGATACTTGTCATATCCTGAATTTAGTGTTGAGTATTTCATATTTTTTTTTAATTGTATTTATATTTGGATACTGGGCATCTCATTTGTACATTACACATCATGCAATATGCTTCCTTCCCTCCTCTCTCTGAACTCGTGAGGTTTATTAGATGTTAAAGATAAACATCATTAACATCTTTATGTCGTAGAACAAACAGTTAAGCAATGCCAAATAATACACATGTGATTGCAAACATTATGTAGATTGATGCAAAATCTTCAAAGCTTGCATTCACATTGCAGCACATATAAAACAGTTTATTATATTACATTTGACAGTCCAATATACTGCTAATCCATGCTATGTTTTCATCCCTGACCCCATCCCCACTTACCCCTGTTATATTCACCAGAAATACTGCCATGTGACAGCGACCCCTGTCTTAATGGAGCAACTTGTGTTGAGCTTGCTGGTGAAAACATCTACGTCTGCCAGTGCCCTATGGGCTTTGAGGGCACAAATTGTGAAACTGGTACATCTTATGCTTTCATATTTCTCTTTACATTTCCTGTACCTAATTTTAGAGTAAAACTAAGTGTATTACTGATGTCTAGAGGTTAGCATTTGCATTCAGATTTTGGTTCAACTGGGGAAAGACACATAAAATATAGTTTTCAAAATGTGAGATTCTTATAGTTTTATGCAATGAGCCCCTGATGTAGGTTTCTGCCCCATAAGCAAATGAAATGAATATTTCTTGATCAGCATGCAGGTATAATTGTTTTCACTAATTGCCACATGAATAATGTAGGGCAGTTAGACCAGTGCAATGGTAGTGTTTGAAATTCTAATCCAAACAAGCATTCCATGAAGTTCATTTAATTTGCGGCGCAGACACCCCTTGTTTATGACTAATGGATTTTGTGCCCAGAAGCATCATGATCTCTTGGTTAATGCAAACTATGAATCTGTAAAAATGTCTCATGAACAAGTTTAATTTCACAAGAATGTTCCTCAACTGGAGTTGAAATACATTTAAGATAAATAAACACATGTAAGACAAATTATTGTCATATCTAGCTCTTTCATAATTTGCACCCCAACAATACAGTGCTCATGCATACAATCAATTCAAAATGTGTGCTAGACATATTTGCAGTTGTCAATCATTGTACATCCATCACGTTACAGAGATCCTTCCATGTGCCAGCAGTCCTTGCCTTAATGGAGCAACCTGTTTTGAGATAGCCAGTGATGCAAGCTATGCCTGCATGTG
>JZLH01S0332289.1:0-20403 GCA_001188425.1 Eucidaris tribuloides | reverse complement strand
CTACAACTATGTTATTTCAGGCATCAACAAAAAGAGCAGAAGTGTTACAAAACGGAATACGATATCTTAGTTTTGGGGGGGTGGGGGTGGGGGTGCAGGTAAGGGTTTAAAGCTTGTCAATACAAATTACTTGTCATGTAGTTGACAAATAAACAGTATGGTGCATTTTTCTTTTTTCGTACACCTATGCATTTTTTTTTTACTGTTTATTCAAAGTATTGTATTGCGAATAATCAATTGTATTTCTGCATGTAAATATTACAAATTCCTACCATTGCTTTGGCATTGAATTATGCCTTTCACCTGTGCAAGAAACCAGAACTGATAGCTTAACTTGAGGGATTAGCCAAAGTCTTATCTCTTAATCTATATCCCCCTGAGGACAGCAAATCAATTAATCCCTGATTAAGATCACAGTTCTCAGACTCCAATGTAATTCTTTAGGCATCACAAAACTTTTCATAACCAATTTGTCTCGATCGCAGATATTTTGCATGCACTTCATTTTAACAAAGCAGCGTACTCCAAAATCATCCTCAGTTCCCCTCAATTGATGAAATACCTATTTTCTTCATCCGCATCCAACAAATTTCTTATTATTTGTAATCAACAACAGCAACAATACCGAAACTCCAGGCAATTTTCGGTATAAAGAAATACTCTCTGATTGATAATGTGCAAACATCGCTCATGTTGAAAAACATATTTGTATGCTTTCTGTTAAACCAGTGGTATGTCCTATTTCTACATTTTTTTTCTGATTCACAATTCTACATCTTTATTTTGATATGATGGAGTACTAGCAAACACCAGTAGTGCACAATTCCCTTTGATGGTTATAAAAATGATGGATCAAGTACATGACAAAACATGATGGAAGTATTATTCAGTATTTTGACTTTTGCAGTTGAGTTCACTGACACTCAATCCATCAGTTTTGGAATGTCATTTACCCTACGCTAATTAATACTCCGAAATATACAAAATGTCTGCAAATATTTATTTCACTATGTAGTGATATATGTGTTTGTTATATGTAGTGAAACATATATTTGTTCGCAGACTTATTTTTAAACATATATACATGTATGTGCCACTATATATTCCGAAACATATATATGTTTGCAGACATATTTTAAGCATTAATGTTTTCACTAAATATAGTGAAACATATTTTAAAACATATATGTGCCACTAGGTCCATACATGTATATCATGAAACATATGTTTGCTGACATATTTAAATATATATATAGTTTAAACATATATATGATTTCACTAAATATAATGAAACATATTTAAATAATTATATAGTTTAAACATATGATGCCACTAAATATAATGAAACATACATGTAATGTATACATGTACACTATGATCATGAATATATGAGACCTGAGAACAGGTTTCACATATCAAATCCTAAAACAAACATATATGTATGTTTATTTGTACAGGTATAATCTTTCATGTATTGAATACAACATGTTTGTAGATATGTTTAAATATCATTTACAGTGTATATGTTTTCACTAAATATAATGAAACATATATAGGCCTATGTCTGTAGTATATATGCACACTATGATCAAGAATACATGTGACCTGCAGACAGATTTCACTTATCAAATCCTTACACAAACATGTAGGTTTATTTGCACTGATAATCTTGCATGTATTGCATACAATAATATATCTCTATCATTCATCATATAGATATCTTTATCTATATTATTCTTATTACGGGAGGATGCGAACAATGTGCTTACATGAGACTTGTAGACATAGCAATCAATATAACTCGACAACCGTTTTCATGATGTACAAATTTAGAGTCAGATTTAAATAGAGCATCGTATATGTCTGATCAATTTGTCTCTCTTACAAATCTGTGTGTTTGACGGAACTGTACAATCATGTATATTGACACATGATCACTCATTCTTCAAATTCCAATATCCGTGTATATTTCCATTACATTGCGAAACATTGAAACATATCACATCTAGTCTGGTGGATCATCAGCTAAAAAGCAGAAGGTCATAACTCTTCATTCCTTGAGAAGGGCATTAACTTAATTAACTTTATACACAGTTAAAGTCTTTTTGCATCTCAAGGAGTGGTATTTATTTTTCTATTCTCCCTTATTTTTTTAACTTCAATGAAAAGTTCATATCCCATCATGAAACCTCAAAAATAGGGACAAAATGGAGTTAAAAAATTGAAAAAATAGGGACATTTTTCAATATCCTATACATTACTACAAATATTTGCAAAAATAGGGACACAATTCAATAATTGGGTAAAAAGTGCTTTTTCTTTTGCCAAAAATAGGGACTGTCCCTGGAAAATAGGAACAGTAGGCAGGTGTGAAAGTATGGGTTACAGTTCTGTTTTGGTGTGCTAGAGAGAAGGGTATGGTATTCGTAAAGTCAATGTACGTGTACATGTCCCTTTTATCACAAGTCTACCAACTACTAATTGACACTTAAAAATCTGAAGCTCGCCGGGGCGTGAAATTATCAACATGATCTTAACAAAGCCGAGTAATTCATCAACTATTGTGCGATACAAATTTTGATGAATACGTAATATGACAAGATTACCTTCGGGCATATTTATGACAATGTCGCATGACTCTCCCAGGTGTGCGTAATACTTTTTGCCATGACGATAATAATAAGTGGAAATTCTCTTTTTTGGGTACTTTGCTTCTTTTGAACTTGGGGTATTTTGATAATTTGTCGGCTTGGACACGAGGATTAGCGGCTGAGTGCTTTTTAAGACCACAAGCATAAATGCACAATCGGGGGAGGAAGTGGCCTAGATTAAAGGACAATATTTGTTTTTTCGGCGGCGAAAAGTTTATACCGAAAAGAATTTGTAGTAATTTTTTGAGTGAGGGGAATTTGAAATGCAGGAAATTATCTCTTTCTCAAATATTTGATTTTACCTACAATGTAATCACAAAAGAGTCTCACATATTTTTTTTGTTTATTTTATTCTTTTTATTCATCTTTTTTTCAAATCGTGAAATTATTATCTATACTTTAAAATATTGGTATGAATATGATACATTTGTAAAATCTTTGCATACAATATTTATATTACCATAGCCATAAATTATTAATTTACCCACTATATTTCTAAGTATAAGACAATGTAACCATTTTGATTCTTAATTTTTTTTAACTGAAATAAATAGGGCCTAGTGCTTTTAATGCAATTGAACTTGATATATAAAGACAACATATGTCCTTCAGCAAACATGCAATTATTTTTCAAAATCTCATCATGGGCAAAACTATAAAAGTACACGTACATACATGCACATTTGCATTTTGAATATAACTTCGAAGTACATGTAGCCTTTAAGTAGCAAAACTGAAAGAATGGACCAAACTGGCTTGGGAAAGTTTTTCCAAAACTTTGTTTGAATTGACCTGGGCAGTATTTTGATAATTTGTCGTTTCTAACAAGGGATTAGTCAAGCTGAAGTATGGTCACGGCTACAGTCATACAAGTTACAAAAAGTTACAACACAAATCATAACAAATTGACTAAGCCCCTTAGCGGGTATTTTTGTCCATGCTGTACTTTTCACAATACCCTGGTCAACAAAAATACAGGTGCGTGCGAACTTTACACTCTGTTTTAAAATCGAAAGTTTCTTTACCATTGAAATTTTTTTTGATGAGGATATAACAACAGACTGTTTACTCTAAACAAGCATAAATATTGATTTAGAACATGTACAAGTATGAATAAATGTCCAATATTAGTACTGTCAACAAAATATGAGACAAGTATGCTCTCCAGTCACCACCTCAAAAAAAAAAATCATATCTTTCAAATGTCGTTTAGTATAAACAATCTCCTAATTCACTGCATCTTTGTTGCTTATTTTCTGTAGTGATTGCAATAGTGTACAAGTTTCTCCATGTTTCTACTTTCAAATTTCAAGTTCTAAATGTTCTTGTACAGCACTCCTCCTTGTTCAAATCTCAATCACATCTTTTCTTCGTATCTGTCTGCCCTCTTATATTTTCATTTCCATCTCAATAGAAGTCTTCTAGTTTCTGACATGCTTCCATCTTTCTCTCTCCTTCATACTACTATCATTCCAGTATTATTTCACATTATATCCTCACACTAAAACGAGATCACGAGCCCCAAATCACATTCTCTACCCCCATTCTAGTGTTTTCCTGGTAAAGGGTTCCCTTGCACTTTTCCCTTCCTTATCTCCTGGAAGGAGACTTATTAAGCCACTTCGAGAAGGTAGGGTAATAAGGTATATATGCCGGCTATAAAATAGGCCAGCCACGGGCTGTTGTTCCATCACCTCAGCTGTCTGAGGAGATCTCTGTCTTTTTATTATTTTTGTTCGTTTAAAGGGAAGACTTGAAATATATCCGTAACCTTGCCTCCCACTCGATAAGAATGTTAAGTTTACAAGAAATGGAGGATATTGGAGAATTGTGATACATTCTTTCTGCTAGCGTGCAGGTTATGAAATACGATCAGCGAAGAGGAAGGAGAGTGGTTGATGTAAATAGTGATGGTCTTGGTGACGGTTATAACAATGATAATGAAGATGGTGATAAAGATGAGGAGGATGAGAATGAGGGTGAGGATGAGGATCAAGAAGAATACAGTATCAGTATGAAGGTGCTGGTGGTAGTGATGATGGTGGTGGTGGTGGTAGTGATGATGATGGTGATGATGGTAGTGGCGATGATGATGGCAGAGGTGATGATGGAGGAGGTGGTGGTAGTGATGATGGTTACTGGTGGTGGAGTGGTTGTGGTGGTGGAGGTGGTGGTGGTGGTGGTGGTGGTAGAGGTGGTGGAGCTGGTGGTGGAAGTGGTGGAGGTGGTAGTGGTGGAGGTGGTGGAGGTGGTAGTGGTGGTGGTGATGAAGATAATGATGACGATGACGATGACGGTGACGGTGACGGTGACGGTGACGGTGACGATGACGATGACGTTGATGATGATGATGATGATATAGTGGTGGTGGTATTGGTATTGATGATGGAAGATGAGAAGATGGATGGGAAGAGGGAGGAGAACGAGGAGGAGGTGGATGAGTTTGACTACAATATGAGAAGTATACTCTTGAGGTAATCAAATGTACACATAGCTGATGTTAAAGATTGGGTTAGGGATTTGCAAGTCCATTACTTCCCTTCATTATCAATACCAAACGGTAGTATAGTACTTACAAATGGTGTGTTGAAAGTCTGAGATCCATACGTCATGAATTTGTTGTTTTATGATAAAAACTAATAACGACATGTTACCAGAATGTTGTTCTTTCTGTGAGTTTCAATTTTGCTCAAAATGCGAATCGCGGTTACTGTGCACCGTAGCAAGACGAGCGGAGCGCTCTGATTGGTCAATCGGCTATCCCCTGCGCGACCTTTGGCTAACGGCTGATCGGACCATTTTGGAACGGCACGCGCACGTTTGACGTCGCGGATTTTTTAAAATTTGCTCCTGAGCAAATGGAAAAAGGATGAAGTTTAACCGTCCAGATTTTAACCAAAACTCAATATTTTACCCCAAGTCTCTATGAGAGGTGTTTATTTATATTAATCTTCACATTGGATATGATTTCAGCTGATTTGATTCATATAGATGTTTTTTGACGTGCAAATCAATAACCCAATCTTTAAAATGGAAAATGCAAAAAGATGAAGTGTGAAGACAAAAACTACGAACATAAGGAAGCAAATAATGTTTGGAAGAATTTCCTTTTAAACTTAAAACAAACTTTTCATGATGAATAAATACCACTCTGTACGAGACATTTTTTTCTTTGTAATAACATTAATGCATGCACTACTGACTCAACTGGCAGTACTGTATGACAGGCATCATGTATCACATTCCATTTTTCATCCTCATATCAAACATACTTTTCATGATACCTACTTTCAAATAGTGTCAATTTAAATACACAAAATACCCCAATCATGTCCTTCCCGCCCCCCCCCCCTTTCAACATTTTTTCCACCAATAAAATAAGAAGGGTAAGATATAGAAAGGTGAGGATCAGTGACAAGCTTGGTAGACACATCTCACAATGCCTCAGGCTGGTTTACACAGTGCGACCTCCCTAATGTTGACACTGAGAAAAAGGTCACCAGTCTAGCAATTTCCTCTAAACTCCCATCACATCTTTCTCTCAACAGTTCTCTTCATGTTTTTAGGATTTTTTTTTTCCTCTCTCATTTTTTTCCTCCCATTTTTATCAGTTCAGCTTGAAGAAGGTATTGATAGCAAGACTCAGGGTAATATAAACTGTGCAATTTACACTTGATAAGAGTCTACACAAACTGACAGTATGGTTTATGATATAGAGTGCTAATTGTCTGAGGGATAATGCTTGTCATCTTAAAGGGCAGTGGGGGAAAAAGGTCTCTACAACCAAAATGATTGAAAGATATAGGCCTACTAGTCTACACCAGCTGGAGTGTATCTCCTGGCTGGAAGGATTTATCAAAAATTTGTTTACCAAAGAAGAATGAAGCCTGAACATACCAGCACTTTATTTCTCTCAATTCCCAAGATAAATCAATCCCATAGAATTAGAAGGCTACACAACAAATTGAAGACTTCTTCCAATGTTATCATTTCACTTTTAACATCCCTACGACTACCGGGAAAAATATCAAATAATCAAATTCTTCCAACGGTACTTGAAACTGTCTGTTTTCTACCAATAACAAAATGTGTTAATGGGAAATCAATGTAGTGTCCGCCACCCTTTGTGTTACTGTCTAGGATTATCACGTAACGTTCCAATTATCTAATCAATATTCGTCAAATGTTCCTGCCACAGCTGGTTGCAGTCAATAAATATGTCTCGTTGATGGCAAGGTAATGTACCTGCATTGATGATAATAGCTGTGTTCACACTAAGCACGATTATTTTTATCGCTCTCCAAATTTGAATTTTGTGCAGCTGTTTAACCATTAGACCAGTCTAACAGCCAGACCAGATTTGTGTATCATCTCATGTAAATTGAATACCTGCTGATCAAGGCTTACAAAGTCAAAAACGCACACCAATTCAGTTGGATGATTATCAAGCAATCTTGCTAAGGAGGTCTATCACATTTAAAATCAGTACCAGTGAACAACCAGGACTACCATAACGAAATTTAACTTCAGCAATTTCAAATGATATACATTTATTTTTTCTATTTCAAAAAATTTACAGGGTATGCATCCAAAATTGTGAACCAGGTACCGGTATCTGTATGTACAGGTAGTCCAGTACCTATTTCTAGTTGGATCAAATCTCATTAAAAGAGGGCACATTTCTGATAATCGATGCTAAGTTATCATCATTAATAAAGAGCCATGTGAAAGTTTCAACTTTAGATTGAGTACATTTCTTTCTGTTCATAGATACACATTTTGTTTTCACTCCACTGCCTATACCAACGCAAACTCTTTCAAAGCATCTCCATAAACAATATAAATTGAATGAAGTGTCAATCAAATTGCCAAATATCACACAATTCTTCTCTAAGTTATTTCATTATCTGTTCATGAAAAAAAAATCCTGATCGAAAAAAAAACAGAGAATGTTGGCAGCTGCACCTAACATACCACATCTCCTTGTCTGACATCTTCCATTCATCAAATACTTTTGAAACATTCAATTCGATCACATAATTTCTAAATCAATAAGTATTTGATGAACAGATGTCAATTTTGTCTCATCCATGCTTTTACTATAGATACACATAAACAGAAACACAGAATCTAATTCACCCTCACACAATGGAAATGTCTTTATTTTGTCCAACACAATGTTCCCACTGTTTTCAACTGGTAACAGCGATCTTTTATCAAACCAGTGGTCCCCTAGTTGGGGACAGCTCATCTTTGTTCGTATCACGTTCTGTATTGTTCCAACCTATTCACAAAATCCTTCTTATTATGTCCCCAGAACATTTCAGGACAACATGAGATTGTCTGGTGATGCAACTGTGTTTAATGTCATTATTTATGCATTAGTGCATTGTGCCCAGGAGGGGGCAGTGCAAACAACAAAAGTGATAGAGTAGTTGTGTGATCAATTTTTTGCACGAAATAATGAAATAATGTTACCCCCTTTGTCGATTTATCTTGCCCGGAATGTTGCTCCGCATAAAAGAAGAATGTTTCTCCAAACAAAAAAGAATGATTCTTATTCTATGGTTATCAAAAGGGCAAAATCAATAAGATAAGAAACATGAATTCAATATTGCCATTAATATTTTGTGTGGTGGACAAAACCTTTTCTATTTCTTATGTCTCGTCTCTAAAATACTTTTGTTTGTTTGACATCGGATAAGAAACAGCATGGTGCAACCGTTTTTGATATCATTAATAATGCATTCACCAATGTGCTGTAGTCAGGTGGGAGTGAAAATAACTGCCAGTGATAAAGCGCCATTGTGAAAAAGAAGTCAAATTCCTTTATGTATGTAGGCCTACATCTGCAATAAAAAGTACACCTCCAACCAACCAATTCCCCCCTCCCCTACAGTTTCAAGTTATGCCTAGCTACAAAATTCTTAGAAGTAAATAGCCATTTTATAAAACTGCACAAAAAATACTGTTACTCTATAGTACATTTCGCTAAAAACAATAAACGTGATCTCTCTCTCCATTATGTCAGACCTAATCACATTAACCACACTAATTCTGTTTCACTTCCATCTGATATGATTTTTCATAACTTTTTAAAATCACAGAATTGCATGGCAGTTTTTTTTCTTCTTTTGATAGATTCTTTTTGTCATTCATGCTCATAGATGCAACATATTTCTTGTTTGCCTCTGTGAGAAAACAGAATATAATCCAATCATATGTAAGCATGAAATTTATTCACTTTCAAATGGTAAGAGTTGCAAAAGGGAGCAAGTCGTTTAACTCTTAACAGGCCACAGAATTTACAGCTGTATGGACATTGTATGTATTGTGTAGTGCATATTTGCGACTTCAGCAGTTACGAGTTAACAATATCTTCACTATGAATGCGAAGGCAAATGATCAATACTAGCAAACACGCTTTTAATTTTGGCGATAAACTAACGATCCGACAGTCCAAATCCGGATCAGAATCAATGTTATAGTACGTGCAAAGTTTACACGATCGCCATGGGAATCAGAGTTCGTTGACCAAAATTTGTTGTACGGTTCTCTCGGACAGAGCACATGTTCAGGTGCGGCTTTTCGCAATCGAAACTATCCCATCTGTTCATCGATTTCTAGTAATTTATGCAAAATCATTCGATAAAGTCATATCAACATGCATTTTTTGTGGCAGCGATGAAATGAGGTTAAGAATGCTTCAGGCTGCATTTTTAGTCTAGATTGGATGGTAGGGTGAGAGACTAAGGCTGTAGTATGACTCCTGGGACCTCTGTTAAACGTCCTTACCCTTACGTACTTTGGCGATTTCTGTACTGAACAGTTCCATTCTTGTTTCGATCTAATTTATAAACTGGTAGAACAGTGAATAATCTTAATAACCAGTTCCATAGCTTGTTTGCTTATAATTGTATGATAAATGCCTGCATCGGTGTGTTTACAGTATTTGGAATGATTTCAGTGATTTTCCGTTTACAGATAATTTGAAACGAAAAATCCGCTTCCGATCGGTTGTTTACTTTTCATGTGAAAATTCATGGAATTCACCTTTGCAAAAACGGAATTCATGTTTTTGCTGTGTATACTTTCTATGACAAAACGGAATTTAAGGTCAAGTTGAAACAGAATTACAGGTTTTCAGAAACGGAAAGACCATTTTTTGGAAACGTAAAATCACTGTCTGTAGGTGTTGTGGTGTTAGAAAGAAAGATATTGCATGATAAACATGTGAATAGACTTATTCCTGAACAAGAATTTATTTCATTTAGTTTATAAGTATTTGTGATAAAAAAGTTTCTCACAAAATGACAATACAAAACTAAATGGAAGTCTTGATAACTACACTATGTGTAGCTCCACTTCTGCACAGATAGTGAAAAATGAATTTCCATTTTTAATGGACAATAAATTCAATTCAATTCAATTCAAATTCAATTCAATTCAATTAAGATATGTGGATATTACGCAAGATATTAAATATTGTGTAAACCTCAAATTGGCAACAGGATTTGCGATTAATCCTCTCAATAGTAGTACAAATCACACTCCCTAGACTTCAGATGTGATATTTTGAGAGTGGCAGAAATAGGAGTTAATATCTCTGAGATTTTTCAGACTAAGGTCTACAAAGAACATGAGTTACACCAAATTCAAACTTTCCTGGGTTGACAAAACTGACAGCGATAAAGTTAGACCATTGTGCAAAAAGCTTTCTTACTCCAGCCTTTTATGAAAATTGCATGGCAAGCTGGCAGAACATCATGCGAAAGGAAGTGTAGCATATCACACTCTCCACACAAAGTATCAAATTGCTTCGGCGAAAAAAAGTCGGCCTCGCGCCCGCAACCGACGTCATGGCCCAGTTCTCGACCCTGGCAAATCAGGCCAGACAAGCAACCGACGGGAAGAAGTAACGCCCATACAACTAGCACCCATGCCTTCCGATGACAGCCATCGACTTCCGCTTCTACACAATCGGATTGCCCAATCAGGAAATTAGCGGTCTGTCTAGTGCTCTTCAGTTCACCTTTTATTCTCATCAAGATTTTTGGAAATAGACACCGACATGATCGACATCCAAGTGTCATTTTTTAATGATTATATTGCCAAGAGTTTTGGATCAAGTGCAGCTTACCCTGGAAAATTGCTCGATATTCATCAATTCAAGATTTTATTTGAAGTGTTTTTAACAGGCTAAAAACCCTGAAAATTGGGCTAATTCACTGTACATAAATACAGAATTCTGTTTCTAGCTCTTCACAAAATTAGGAAACAGTTCTTCTTATATTTCTTCAATTTTGCAGCAAAAAATATACCAAAGTTGGAGCTAAGTTTCAGACTACAAGTATATTGTATTCTTGTTTTTAGTTCTTATAGAACTGGATCACTATTAAAAAAAAAAGTGTCAGTTATAAAGTATGCAGTATGGCCAATTGTTCAAAGAATACTGCTTTTTGTCCTCTCTCTTCAGATTACGGAAGTAGTGCAATATGTTAGCATTTTGACGATTCATAAGGGCTACATGCCTTTGAATTTTCTATAAATGCAGTAATCTCTTTATTTTCATCAGACTTGGAAAAATGGTGGTGTATGGCAAGCCTATATATTGAAAAGATAAACCAATCAAATGAATATATTGAAAACACAAACATATTGAAAAGATGAATATATTATTTAAGATATTACCATAAGTCATAGTGGTGGGTAATGAATTATGGTTTATTGTTTTGCAATATGCCCATAATTTGATATTTACAATGCACATAAATTAATCTACAATTGATTTGAATTTATGAAGCAAAGGTAACATTACTCACCTGCATTGAGCACGACGATGATGGGTAGAATTTCGCCAAGAGGAGAACATGAAAAGAAAACAAAAGAGAACAGAATGGCAAATAAGACAATTGTTTCATTTGTCCATTTGAAATTAACATTCAGTGTATTCAACTACATACATGTGCTTTGATACAAACAAGTCAGAAAGAAAACATAAGAAATGTTGTGTTCACCTGAGCATGAATAGCAATCAGAGGGGGTCTTATTGTTTGCAGGCAAGCCTGCAGGGTGTCCATTTCCCACCCCTTAGGCCCTGCAAAACACACCCCTTTGTCCCCCTACTGCTTGACATCATGCTAAAAATCTTGCTTATTTCGGCCGATTACACATAAATTCACCCCCTTTGCAGATACATAGTTCCATAATAACTCAGTTCAGCCTTTGTTAAGTGAAGCAAAATTAATTTGAGGTCACATTTTCTTAAAAATAAATCAAAGGCTCTATGTTTGTGTAAGCTTATGTGGTAAGTGATAGGGAGTTTGGATGAGAAGATAAAAAGAAGGGGGCATGCAGGAATGCTTACATTTTGTGCAATGTCAGGTAAGTACATGTAAGTGTTCAAAATCTGTTTTCTTATCTCATGAAGGCAGTTAAAGCATGTAATGAAGTAACAGGAGTACCATTGTTCTAATAAACTCTGAAAAACACAACAGCTTTCTCAGCACTGATAAAGCAGAGGCCAAGTTTATTTCTTTTGAAACAAGTGTTGAAAGCCTGCCAGTCACGGGCATGACCAAGTATCTAGCATTTGCAAAGCATTTTTTTTTTCCAATGGATACAAACTTTAACACATTCAGTACTGAAGCAGTACCATTACACATAACTCCATCTACAATGCACATGATGCTTGAAAAGTAGTACAGAAAGGGTTACAGGCGAGAATGGGTAATTGTTTCAACCTGTTGGCAACGAAGAACGAAATATCTTGGTCTGAGGTCTATGGAGAATGCTTGCTATAATGAAATCAAATCATTACCAATAGGTTACACTGCAGAAATGGCCAGATTGGATGAAGTCCTCAGTGAAGGCACAATGAAAGTGAAATCAAGTGCATGATGAAAGGATTCTGTTGTAAAAATTTCACAGTCATATGGTTCCTCTTTGTCGCATATGTATAATAATTTATCAAAAACTGCTGTGATGGTAAAATTTGTTTTGTAGCTTTCTGTGGGTTCATCAATCCTGGTAAATTTATGCTTGTTTCTTCTCAAGTAAAAATATTCAAGACAAATCCTTCCAGCCTGAATATTAAACTTTCAAACTCTTTTTGTTCTTGAGGAATTTTTTACTTCTGCCAATCATATCATTGCCCTGACTTCAAAATTCATATTTGTTTAAGTCCATTATTTTAAGACTCATTTATGAACCTTTATTTTTCGAATTATCTATCCATTTACATTGCAGATATTTACCACAGTAAAGATACTACACAATTATTGACAAGACCAGCCCCTGGCACATAACACTAAGTAGCGCCCTCATCAGTCAACTTGCGAGCAGCCATTACGCAATCCCCCTCCCAGACAACCCCACCAGCTTCGGACGTTTGGCTTCAAAGTATAAATTCATCGATCGTGTATTCTTTTTTGATTTCCCACACAAAGCAACCCGCCACCTCGCGAACAATAGTCTACATTCCATTGCCGGACGTAACACAGTGCGCCATTTTGGTAACCCTTTCAAGAACCCCCTACACCCCCATTGTACACACCTTTATCTTTGGGTCTACTAGACCTGGTCTATTGTCCTTAGGCCAGGTCTATTGTTGCCTAGGCCAGGTCTTTTGTGCCTGTGCCCCCCATCCCCCTTTTTAGCCTGTCTGTGAGTCTGGATGGTGTAACGTCCATAAACGGACGATTGTTTAAAAACATCTACAGCGTTAGTGACAGTTTAACAGGTAGTGAGTCAGGTCTTGAACTACACAAAGCAACACCCAGCAAAAAAGAGGGTTTTAATTCTTACCACCTCCTTGAAACTGAAGTTGGTACAGCTACCTACTGGTATTGGTAACAGTATCAAGTTATCAACATGGACAATTTTGGCGTGCATATGGACGGTGGACAAAGCCAGGCCTTACTCCAACAACAAATTGTAACAGTAACTACCAGCTTAATTATGTTTATGAGCAGTATGGTCAGTTATTGTTATGATGTGTTATACTGCATGGACTTAACACATATAAAACACACCCATAACAGATGATACTGCTGCTAAATTATGTAGGTATCCCCAAGTTACCCCCAGATTGACTAAAGCATACCTATCCCACAAAGTCAAGTTACATTGTCAAACAATCTTATTGTGGTCAACAACAAAAAGGATCATAAAGAAATATATATAAGTATAAACAAATAAATAAATAAATAAATAAATAAATACATACATACATACATACATACATACATACATACATAAATGAATAAATAAGTAAATGATAAGAAAGAAAGATGGAAAGAAGGAAAGAAAGATAAAGACAAAAAGGAAGGAAAAGAGAAGAAAGAATATTCCAACCCCAATTCATTCCTGCCATACTTATATAAAAAAAAACATTACCCAGATCTAGCAGTGTAGCACACAGTAACTATGGGATTAGTGTGGACTACTTAATCCAGTATATAAGCCACTTTAAATACATGGCACAGTGTAGACTATAGGGCTCAACAGAAATCTTTAGACTGTCAATAAAGAAATAAATTCAACTGATAAATTGACAGTTTTGTGTTAGGTGAATACTTTCTCTCCACCCCAGCTTTCGGAGGACAAATTCTGAATGAAATTCGGATCAAAGAAGCTTTTTCCCCTGTTCAGTTGATTCCTGGACAGTAATAAAAGTGTTTTCTTTCCCTTTGAAAACCTGATCTCACAACAGAATCCTTAGAAATGATGCAATGAAGTTACAGCTCCCCATGGTATACCACCAGATAATTGCCGGTCTAGCAGCCATTTTATCCCTTAGAAGAAAATACTCCTCCATGCGTTCTTCATTTGAGTGACTTTTTGAGAGGGCGGGGGACTTTAATTATTTCCCAATCTAACCTTCCCTAAAATCAGTGAAATCTTTGGTATTAAATATGACATTTATCAGTTCAAAATTAGTATAGCAATCAGGTATGAATAACTTTTAAAAAATAACAAGATATACTAAGTGTGCATGTATTATAAACAAAAGAAATGAATAATAAAAGCAATCACACCAACACATCAATAATTTGGTTATTTGGATAAATCTATGAATAATGTATAAATAATTCTCAAATGAGCAGATACAAAATTTATATGAATAGATAAATAGATAGATAACACTCTTGCTATAGCTACATAAAAGCTACCTATACGGAGAGTAAAACAAAACAGAAACTTGTTTTTTTTTCATGGTCTTGCCTACTTCTTACACAAGTACACAAGGCTTGAAACATATTTTTTACCCCCCCCCCCTAAAAAAAAAAATATTCTGATGATTAACATGACAAAAATGGTTACCGAGCATAAAGATAAGGGAAAGGATAAATCCTCCCCACCCCACACCCCAACCTCGCCCCACTCACCCCCTTCTCAAGTGAATAAGTCTTCTAATCTCCCACAGGAGAGATGCAGTGATTAAATGATCACAAAAATTTTTAAAAGTGAAGCCGCACGAATCTCCCCTCCACCTTTTCTTTCCCTGTAATTGAAAATCACGATCCCAAGGTGACATAAGCACCGTATCAAAATGGCAAAAGGAAAATACCATTGCAACTCAGTTCCCAGAGCAGCGATTACGTTTAGAAGAAGAACACGTTAAAATTTCAGGTACATGTGTTCAGATTCTTTCACGCCATTTAGGAGGTGTAAATGGTTGCAATTCAAAAGGAAACCAACACGAAAATGTGTGGATAATGATATGAATGTGACTGCGTTGGGACATTCATGTCCTGTAGCTTTTTCTGCTGTATCTTTTTCTGTACTTTTGAAGGATACAACTTCATACAGTTGTGAAATTTGGTGTATTTTTGACCTTTTTTGTGTTCAATGTGAAATATACATATAAGTTTATTAGATCTGAAATATAGAATAAATCTTCAAACAACTAAATTGCTTATTCTAATTCCGCTTTATTAGGAATACCTAAAATTACCCCCCCCCCCCCCCCCGGCCCTTCTGACTTCTCTCATATCAAAATTAAGGATTCTACCGCGTTTTTGACCATTGCAAAAATGCTTTTGCATGTCTTGACATGCTTTTTAAATGGATTATAGGTTTTGCAAATGGAATGCTTGTGATTAAAATGAACAATCATTATTGATATGTTATGGTTTTCTTTTAAAACTTGAAATAATCCAAGATCAAGAAGTGAATTACGGGTTCTACTGATGAAATTCTTCTGAAAGAAAAGTAGAAACAGTATTGACAAATTCTTACTGTTTTCTTTTAAACTTCCAATAAACCAAGATTAAAAAAACAAATTAACTATTCAGCTTCTGATGACTTTAATTATCTACATTCAAGCACCAAGTATTACATGAATCCCACCCACATGCCTTTCTTAAGACGACATCTGAAAAATGTCTTAAAGAAGAGACTTTTACAAGTCATGACATGCCAAATCAGTGGATTAGAGACGTGCAATGAGATAAGCATTGCGAAATGGTGCGGAAAATCCATTTTTAGCGCCCTTGCCTGTTAGCGCCGCAGAATAAGCGATATTGACTTGTTGCTCCTTCTTGTTTAAATGCATTGTTCTTATTGTGCGCGCCTGTTTTTGAGAGAGACAATGGGTTTGGGCCGAATGGTTAATGTGGTTACTGAAGTGAGGGGGGCACTCAACATTAAGGTCTGGGACAGACTGGGTGAAGGGGGGGGGGGGGGCGTGGAGGTGGGGTGGATTGGTTTCTTTCGCTCTAACAGTGAGACCTACATGTACAGCTACTAGCCTCATGAAGGTGTCGGCTCATTACAAGCAGTTTTCTTACAGTAGCAGTCATTTATATTATGTACATGTAAGCGCTGAAATATTGAGTCTGAATTCACAATTATTGGGTCAAAGAATTGGCATCATTATGATTATATTTTGTATGATCATTATTATTTTGATTAAAGGACATTGAATAATGGCTTGATTGCGTGATCAAGTATGAAACAAGATAAACATTTATACCAGCATAATTATTCAAACAGGGAGAACAACTTCAAGAGGTTATTATTGGCATAGCCACAACTTTTCGGGGGGGGGGGGAGAGAAAAATATGTTTCCCCACATAGCAAGTCATATTATAGGGCTGCTAATTTGAAAAACTTTCTGTTATATTGCGAGATAAAGGGATACTTCACACATAACCTTTGACCTGTTGACCAACTTCCAACTTTTAAAATAAATACATTTTTTACAAAGCTTTTTTCTTTTCTTTTAAGGTCTTGGCAATCAAAGGGGATAGGAGGGGGAGGGGGAGGGGGATGGCGCTTGGCCATGCATACAGAAAGGAAAATTACATCAACTACACTGTTGAAAGAAAACAGGGTATAAAGAATAATGATTCAATAATCATTAACAACTTGCAAGGAGCAGGAAAATCAATACTCCGAATACTCATAATTCAACACACTCCGCAATCAAATGAAAGACACCGAAAAAAATCGCACATCACGGATTCCCCGAGAAAGAAAGAAAAAAATGGCTGTACATTCACCCTGAGGCAGCACTCAACTGTAATTGGTGATCCCATCTGTTCTATAAGAGCTAATAAGATTACATTGGCGGATAATAGAATAAATGGCAACCAGTTCGGCATTAAACCCCTGATAAATAATATGACCTTAATATTGAGATGCATGGAAGCTGCGCGTAATGACGACTACTACTGATGAGAAGATAATCACATACATTTGTTCGTTAATTTCGACATGTTTGGAATTCCTGCTGAGGACATTGCTGCGAATGGTGAATGTTCTGGTTTCCAATTGGGAAATTGGTAGAACTGATTTCATTTTTTTTAATATCCACATATGTCTGCTTAAATGCATGGCATACATGTGTTGTCCCACTTTCATAAATTACAATGACAAATATTACACTGACTGTATTAAATAACTGGGATATGATTTTTGACATTGTAAAAAGTACCTACCATCCAAGGCATAGAGTGTATAAATGCAATCGACTGTGCGTAATAACAGCCTTTCGTCAGTGATTGCACAGTATTCAACAGAAGCAGAAACAGAATTGGCAACATATATCTACCGTACCCTCATTGCAATATCCATGAAAGACAAGTTTATACCACACTGTGCTATAAAAACAGTACATTGTAGGATTAACTGTTTTATTCATAGCACATTGCAAAAAGTAGTCATTTTGTCATTTGTGGATCATTGCAGAATGACGTAATTTAACTAATTTTGAATCCAAATTTTCTTTTTTGACTTTCCCAAACAAGCCATTCCATTTTACTACGCGAACAAAACGAAGGCATGTAAAATCATAATAGGAGACCTTCAATTCTGTGATTAATATTACCCCACCCTGATCTTAACACCTGCCCAGACACGATTCCAAGAATTTCTTGTTCGTGATTATGAGGGCGCCGGTATTACCCTATTATATTTTTTTGTCACAGTTACGTAACTGACAGCTTGACTCACCACAACCGTGTATTCTTTGAAATCGCGAATCTAATCACGGACGTCCATTGCGAAATTTGCATTAACCTTCATTATCGTAAACAGCTTAATCAAGAGTTTTATTACACAGCAGAAAAGAAGTGGCCAATTTTATTTGCGCTGAAAAGGATCGGTGCTCGCATGGGCGACTTTGGGGAATGGCCCGCGGGCAGATGACCACTAGCGCTTTCACCCTATGGGTGTGGGCAATGTAATGATAGTCACTGTCTGGATAATCGTAACTGCATCCAACGTGAGAATGACTTTTATTCACCATTCCCGAAATCTGGAACTTTTGGACGGAAACACGGACGATTTGACTAACACCTGGCGAAGTCACAATTGAAATCTGGACAGGCGTAAATTGAAAATGCTTTAAAGTGGTTGAAAATGGGAATAAGTTTGTGGGGAACTTAATCTGACAATCATGCTACAGTGTTGTTGTTTAAATTTGGAGAAAAATCTTGACAAAAGTCAGATTATACACTTGAGTGAGATAATCTCTTAAGCTGAGTAAACAGAAGAAAGTAGTGCACTGAAATTTATTTTGTTTGGATAGCAAAAGCTAGATTCAGGAATTGCCACCAAATGCTGTCCAATTTTTGACAATGAAGGGAAGGAAAGAATTTATTTTATTTTATTTTATTATGAGAGTCCGTGCCACTTTTAATCTTTGCTTAAAAAAAATGAAATGAATTATTAGATAAAAATTGAGCTTTGAACTGTGAAGTCCACTTAAATTATTCTGATTTAGCTTAGTATTGTTAAAAGTACATGGAAATTCAGTAATTTGGGGAGAGAGCAGTTTTATGTGTACTGTATACGCTGAATACTTCGCGGTGGTTTTATTTTCGCGTATTTCGCGACTTACTGAACGCGAAAATTTTCACTTCTTGACATTTCTGTACAAAGTGAATACAAATATGATAAAATCGCGAAAATATACCCTCGCGAATTCCCCATCTGGAAGCAAAATCGCGAAAATATATGGACGCGAAATATATGGCGTATACAGTATCTGTTTGAAGAAAATAAGCTGTATAACTGAAAGAATGCAAAAAATAAATTTAGTTCAAAATAAATGATAAAACACACAAAAACAAACAAAACAGCAGTGGAAAAATAAGTGATAGTAAGATGTAGAAAGTGAAAAGAGTAAAAACAGAAAAAAAGAAGCAAATTCCTACCAGCGCAGAGACTAAAATGAATTGAGTTTTATGTGATAACAACAGTGGTGGTGACAGGATGGGGAAAGAAGGAAAATTTGGCCAATTACCGCAGTAATTGCAGCACTTGAGTCTCACCCATATAGCAGTGTTAAACCAACCATAATGGTTGATTTGAAGATTTAATGGTGCGTGATATCAGGTGTGTTGGAGAGAGCAATGGGCCACCCCGCCCCCTCCCCCTAAATCAAAAATACAGGAGGGGGGGGGGGGAATCAAGGCATTTGCATTTTTTTCTTTTATATTCATTTATATTTATAATTATTTATATATATAATTATTCGATCATTTATTTAATTATTTAATCAACTTATGAATTATTCAATACTTGATTTATCTAATCATTTAATCATCTAATCATTTGATCATTCAATTGTTCACAAGTATTTGGTTACTTAATTATTTACAAAATTTGTTTATTTACTGATAATAAACAAACAAATTTATTCAGAATAGCGCATCTTTCAGCTGCTCTGGTTCGCAGCTCGTTATCACTTCATTTTACACAAAATACATGCATATTTGATTAACTGAGTAAATATGATTTTAACTAAGATTTGATGCCATTTTACTTATTTATCTTTTTAATTATTTATTTACTTATTTACTTCTTTAGTTGGATTTCTTTTTCGCAGTTCTTTTATTCATTTTTTTATGTATGTACGTGTATGTTTACATGATTTTTACACATTTTCATTATTTTTTATTTACATCTTTATTGTTCTTCAGGCATCATCCTAAATTCTGCCCCCCCCCCAAACCTAAACCTGGGCTTTGCTATGCCACTGCATAAATGTATTACAGGAGACGGTGAAAGCATAATCATGTCAGATACATTCATTCTGTCATCCAAGCTTTACTCAACCAACCACAGAAATAACCAAAGCTATATCATTTTTTTTTCCACCAAAACAACTCCCCTATTTCAGACCCACATTATTTTGTGCCAAACACGTAGCAAAATTACCTGCAGTAATATGATTTGAGACCAACCATCTTATCTTTAACTTTCTCAATTATCACATCACTTTCATCTCGTTTCACGCTTT
>JZLH01S0332254.1:0-11924 GCA_001188425.1 Eucidaris tribuloides | reverse complement strand
TTTGAAGCTACAAGCAAGTTGTATTCCTCTACTTGGTTGTACATTACTCAAATATGTCAAAAGTCAAGTATCCTACCTTTTTTCAGCATTTGCAATATGTTCATTCGCTTCCGAAATTCTCCTAGCATCCGCCATGTTTTGAGGATGTATTTAATATTGTATTATGATATTATAGCCTTAGAACCAGCCGTTAATCATGCACAACACCGATCCGTTGTGGTCTGTACTGTAGGCACCGAATCTATTTTCAGTCCACTGACATGAGCCAAGACTAATTTGGTCAGTCTCTGCATGAATTGAAGAGCTTATTATTTTCCCAAAACGTAAATCCACTTTTCATAATTTTTATTTTTTTTATTTTGCACAAATCTACCATGCTTACCATTCACCCTGCACACAATCTGGCACTTCAAAAATTATAAATATGAAACTTCAAGCCCAAGGACACAGAAATTACTTGGTTTCCCAAAGTGATAAAACCATTTTTGTTTCCAAAACTTTTCTCTTATGAGGAGTTACATGTATTAACGTTTCAGCGCAAGATAGGCCCCCTACTGCTTTGAAAGATAAAAAAAAAAACCATGCGGAAGAAAATCTGGGGTGAAACCAAATAATTTGTGACTTATTTTGTGATAGATTAACAAAAAAGCTGTATGATAGACCAAATGTATGCGGCTTTAAATGCAAAGAAGAGGTACTTGCATTGTAAATATAGGCTAACATTGTGGAGCTTGAAGTTAAAAAAAAATTTGTCAAACTGTGATATACATAGTAGTGTTCAAATGGAGAAAGAAACACCCTAGAATACGAAAGTTTGGAAAGTTATGCAGTCAAGGGCGGCGGAATGTATTTTCGTTTGGGGGGGGGCGGGGGCAAAGCTTAAAAGGGGCACTTATATGTCAAAAGGGGCATTGGGCGCAAGCAGATATTTTCACCAGCAGATTAGGCGTTTGCTTGAAGATGCTGTTTTTAGCGGCAATCTAACTCGAACCCAACCTTTTTGTTTTCCGATTTGAAACATGAAATCTATAGGCCTACACATAATCCGCGATCGAGCGTAGCGAGCGAGCGGTTTCAATTTAGAAATGTTAAGTTGTAAAACTCGCAATGCCTCATGGCGCTAGTGACAGCACTGACTTTGTTGTAGTATTTTTTAAAAAAGATAAAGAACATCTGTCTAGATCAAACTTTTCTGCTTGAAGTAGCTGTTTCTTCATAGTAATGTAACTTCAGCAAAACCCTATAGGGGATTTCTGATCATTTAAACATGAAATATACATGTACATGTATATATCTACCTCGCGAGCGAGCGGTTTTGGAAAAAATTGGAAATTTTCAGATGTAAAACTCGCTTTGTGCACACTAAGAAATACGAGTTCAAATCTGCACCCCTAGGGGTGCAGAGCCTTGTCCCAATAGCAGCTCTCCTAGAGGTGCAAATATGCACCCTACCTAGGGGTGCACAGTGTGCACCCCAATGTAGGGTGCACATCTGCACCCCTAGGGGAGCTTACCTGCACCCCAGGGGAGCTTATTTACAGCCATAGAGGAGCATATTTGCACCCCGTGGGTGCTGATATACACCCTTAGGGGAGCTTACTTGCACCCCTTGGGTGCTTATATGCACCCCTACGGGAGCTAATTTGCACCCCAGGGGAGCTTATTTGCACCCATGTAGCAGCTTATTTGCACCTTTTGAGGTGCTTATTTGCACCCCTAGGGCTGCAGACCCTTGTCCCGGTAGCAGCACCCCTAGGGGTGCAAATGAGCACCCCTTACAGGGGTGCACAATGTGCACCTCTATGTGGGGTGCTCTTTTGCACTCCTTGGAGAGCTGCTATTGGGACAAGGGTCTGCACCTCTAGGGGTGCAGACCCATGTCCAAATAACATCACCTGAGGTGTGCATACCTGTGCCCATAAGGAAGTATATATACATGCTCCCCAATATAGGACATGTATGATTCCTTAGTAGCATAGATTTGTACCCTCAGGGATGCATGCTGGTAGCACAACTGCTTCACTTTCACAATACTTATCACCAGTACACATCTGCAGACTCTCACATTCTCATGCTATCACATCATTTTGTCACTCTTGCTCACCATAACTCTCTAAAATAGTGAATCCAGTAAACATGAAATGAAATATTAATACTTGATATTTACATAAAGATATGAACTTAAGTTTATTTGATGAAACACTTTGAAATGCATGCCACATAGTTTTAAATTTAAAGTATAGCAGTACATGTATAGGCTATATCTTCGTATATGGAGTACATAAAGCTCACATCAAATACATGTGCATATGTTTACATAATTATTACAAGTTACATGCCGATATACTGAAATTTCAAGCGCCATAATAAATGGTTAATTATCTCATAGCCATACTTTTAAGTTAAACAGCTTCTTCCCACTGTTTGAAATTTGCAGTCTAAAGATTGCATTTAACAATTTTGTCAACAAATGTATAAGACTGTATAAGCGTATGAGATGATTAAAAGTTGGCTTACGAACAACTAGGATGCCATCATTATAACAAGCTAGATGAGACTTGTGTCACAAAATCATAAAATGCATGAAATTCCTGTAAGCTTCTCTAACAACCATCAACAATATGCTTACATTTAATAAAGATAAAGTAGTTAAATTAGCAAAATGAAAAATGACAGCAATAAATTTCACAGATATGTTGAGATATAAATTGGCTGCAATGATAAAACTGGCAATTATCTCTAAAACCTTTGAAAACATGTATAAAGTTTAATGGCAGCTTAAAAAATACTATACAACTTTGCAAAAAAAATATTTCAAGGTAAAAAAAATGTTAAAATTATTTTGAAAGCTATGTAATCCATTACACTGTATTATATTTGTTTTAATCAAACCGTTAGCTGAACGAAGTCACACCATTATGTCCATATAAAGTTATAAACAATGTGAAGGTGATCTAATGTACTTGTATCTTGTATACAAATTGAGTTGTTTATTAAAGACAAAACTTGATACAAGCTATCAGGATTGCAATGCAACCAACATATTTATCATATAGTAATATTAGTGTGGTTCGTACACATGTTGTGTTAAAGTGGCAAGGTGTGATATCAGAGTTGTCGGAACAAATTATGGCATTATTACCCCGAGGGTTTTTTTTTTCTGTTTAATGACATCAGTTTTTAATCTTTCAGAAATGGCAAGAGATATACATGTAACCTCATTGTAACTGACGTATACTACTTCTGTATTTATCTGAAATGTATATGACAGATATCAGTACAAAATGCTGTAAATACCTTTATGAAGTCATGAACAACGGCATACCATACACTGAAAGAAACATTAGTACACAAGTTTAAAATCTGCACTTAAACTTAAACATTTTCTGTAGTTTGAGCAAATGTTGATACTTGATTTGCATGGCATGCCCAAACAGTTTACAGAAAAAGTCAGTGTGCATTCATTGGTTTATGAAGAAAGTTGTTGCTGCAAGAAACGCTACAAATACTGTTTTCACACATTTTCATTTTTTTTTTCATAATTCCTTTGAGGTACGGTATACCGGTAATGTCAATTTCAGAATACAAGTTTAATTTTAACATCAGTAAAACAGTGGAATATGTCAAGAAACAAAACATCGGAAAATTAATGAATAAAAAAAGAAACACATAAAGGCCAAGTATAGTTTTGTTCATTCATAGCCTTTATATCAATCTTTCACAAAGTATGGCATTATAATGAAGTTATCAGAAAACGACAGCAAAACAACTAAAAATTGTTTGTAGCGACATATTGTGATTTGTGAATAATCAGAGATAATAAAAATACATGTCTCTAACAAATTCTACCGCTAGATGTCCTCCAGGGCGTCTAGAATTTGATGGGACATGGGTACCAAAATGTGTAAAATACACAATTTGTGATATTAATTGTCGTGGTAATAGTAATGGGTATTTAAACACATAAACATTATGTCATCTTGTAATGAAGTTTACAAATCCCAAATATTACTGCAATCGCTTTACGGGGAGGGGGTACATGTATTATGACATCCTTTACAACAAAATTACATTAACCGACCTCTGCACTTTTGTCGGAAAGGCCTGGAGTATTCTATTTTGGCCAAAACTTGCTGTTGGAAAATATATCAGTCTCCCATTATTGGGGTACTCTACCATGCATAATATGCCGCAAATGTGGCACCAACTCCTTAAGCCATGCTTGTACAGCGGTAGATCTCCTCCCCATCCATCTTGATACACAGGTCATCTGGACGGAAATGATGACTTTTGATGACCAATGTTGGAGTCGGCCCCTCAGGTTCCTAGAAATTGTAAGAAATGCATGTATACCAAAATTATTTAGGTTTATATTTCCTCCCAACACATATTACATTCAACATAAGACTGTATTATATTGCACTAATTTATGAACACTAAACCATGCCATTTTTTTTTCAGAAAATAAGTCTGTAATCATAGATACTGCTGTAATCTAGTGTTTTCCCTGATAGGATAACAGGTAATGAAGTTCTCTGCACAGTGTGTTATCACATACTACAATGACATGTATAGTGATACATGTATTCAGATTATGATGAAATGCCCACCCGGCAAGATACAAATCATGCATACCGTGAAATTCATACACTCACATGTGACCTAAATCCTACGTTTGCTGGTTATACATTGAAGACTGTTTTATAAACATACCCCTGTAAGCATTTGATTTTCTGTATAAAGTATGAGCCTGCAGTTGCTAAGAAAGATGTGGACCAGGACTACAAGTACAAGCATACTCATGACCCAATACTATGCCACTATGCAATTCAAATTTTGTACCCCATGTATTTTCATGCCACATTGCTTTGTGGAAAAAAAATCAATCTTTTCCTATCATTTGATGATGATCTATTTAATTGCCATGTGCTACCTAAAAATTATCATACCCATCATCTAAATATAGATGCATTCACATACATAGCTGCCTACACGTCTCAGTAGAATCAGTAATAGTACTGTTTGAAATGAGTAACACAGGTCAATTGTGCAGAGAAATACATTGTATTTTTCCTCAGCAAAAAATAGTACATGTATTCTTAAGTTCACATCAAGCCACAGCTGTGTAAGGGCTAAGGGTGAAATTGGTAATTATTACTAAAATTAGTAACAACTTGCAGCTATTAATCCAATTCTAATATCGTGTGGTATAGAATACAGAGCAAAAATGTAAGATTGATTTTATTGTGTAAAGTATGTGTCACTACTTCTTACCTTGTCAATCACATGTGATGTCCTTTTCTCCAAGAAGCAGAGGGCAGAGGGAGCAGGAGACAGCAGGCTGTGACAGTGAGATCTGAAGCAAAACAAAACACACAAAAAAATATAAGCAAAATCATTGATTTGCATTTGTTTGCATATAACATGGGAGGATAAAGTGTACAATAAACAGTTCTAAATAGGCAATTTGTTTGGCAAATCATATATATTCAGCCTCTCTCATGACTACAAAAGTAAGAATAAGAAGGATTATATAGAGCCGGTCAAATGACTGCAGTCAATACCTCCACAGTACGCACTCTTACCCAATTGAATTTCAGTTGAACAGCCTCATGCATGCATGCATGTACCCAGTCTGATCAGAAATTCTTAAAAGTGTAACAATACCCTGGATAATATGTTTGCTCTACAAAATTGTAGAAATACTCGAAGAAAACAACACACCGGGACTAGACAAGTTTCAAATCACCGCCGACAAAGAGATTCATAACTCGCTCGGTCTCGCGCAATAACGAAAACAAAATGTTACTCGTGCTTATTCTTTTTATACAATAATAGACTCCAATAAATTGTTATAATTTACAATTAATACAAATACTCACTTTTAACACTCGTAAACTGACCCGACGAAAGAATATATCCCAGGAACAGAAAAATGATCAACGTACGTCCGAATGGATACGGGCAGTGCATGTAGAATGACCCCATTCGTATGGTAAATCGTACACAGCCGGGCCACGTCAGTGGCTGGCCGGATATGTGCTGGACTTGTGTAAACAATGGCCCTTTGTTGTTCAATTACGCCGTCTCAATTTTAGCGCCCACTTGGAAGATACGCATTGCCAATCTCTCCTCTTCACAAATAAGAAATGTATCAAGAATGAGCATACATTTCATATAATACTGTAAAATCATTACAATACAAAGCAAGTATAATGTTATATTATAAATCTGGTAGTAGTTAATTCTTTTTGAAGAAGAGAAATTTCCCTTGACCGTAATCACTCGGTTGCCGATCAAACGTCGTGCTCGTTCGTTGATTGGTCAATCAGTGTGTGACGATCGTAAACATTAGTATTCTTTTCACAAGTACATTAATTAAGGAGTCCAAACCCAAAAAATAACAAAAATGAATAATATGATAAAATAATTGACTTACTGCACTAAACCATGAAGAAAAAAAATAATTATGGCTGAAGCATAATGGAATCATGCAAATAATACACCACACAATTACCCAACACTAACACCAACTATCTCACAATACTTCGATAAAGACTACGATGGGGTGCAAATGTGCACCCCGACGACTCTGCACCCCTACAAGTGCAAATGTGCACCGTACACGACATCCCGCTCTTTCAAAAGAGCTTATTAGCTCCCTATGCCAAATGCGGCCGGAAGAGCTTCTGTGCGCACCCCATCTGCACTCCTAGTTCTTAGTGTGTGGTCTATTCTGGCGCTAATAACAGCACTGACTTTTTGTAGTATTTAAACAAAAATGAAGAACATCTGTCTAGATTAAACTTTTCTGCTTGAAGTAGGCCTATCTGTTTCTTCACGGTAATGTAACTTGAGCAAAACCTTTTTTGAAGGGGATTTCTGATCATTAAACCATGAAATATACATATATCTACCTCGCGAGCGCGAGCGAGCGGTTTTGGAAAAATTTGAAATTTTAAGTTGTAAAACTCGCTTTGTGGTCTGTTCTGGCGCTAATTACAACTCAGAATTTTTGCAGTGTGTTAAAAAGATGAAGACATCAAACCAATCCATAAGAATCAATGAGCAAATACGTTAGTGAGGGCAGAGATGATAAACTATTTTCGTTATATAAATTACAAAGTCATGACGCACATTGCGAATACTTGAAGTTCTGCTAAAGAAAAAGGGGCATTCTTCTCCTTACGAGGTGATTATCTTTGTTGAAGAGAAGAAAAGGCGACCGTAGGAAAGTTACCTCACGAAAAACACTTTTTTATCGCTTGAAGAGTAGGCCTATATAAAATAGGGCCATGTAATCACGAAAAAAAAATTGGAGAGGACCCAATTTTTGCAACCGCAGACGGCTCTATAAGATGAGAGGCCAAATGCCTCTTCTAGGCACATAATGTACCTCTTCTTTGAACAAAGTATTTTCTTTCTCTATTATGTGCCCCTGAATAACAAAAATAAAAGAAAATCACCTCCAGTGACGAATGTGCGTATATATATAAAGGTTTTACTGCACTCAGTATGGGTTCAAACCAAGATACGGCACATTCAACTTAGAAAAGGCATTATTTGCCTTCCAATTAAGGGAATGGGGGGGGGGGAATTGGGCAAACAGAATATAGGATGGCATAATTTTTGCGTACAATGAAGAGCATTAAGAGGAGATGCTAAATGCCTTTTTTAGGCACAAAAATGCTGTGATTATAACTTTACCTATTATGTCTATTGTAGGCTATACGTGCCCCGTATAGGGGCAAAAAATGGAATATAAAGAAGACAAATATCGACAAAATGAGTAGGACAAAAAGGACGTCATGTCCAAAGGGCACATTTCCATTTGAAAAAGCGGCATTGCGGTCAATTTCACAAAGGGGCCACATTTCGATTTTGAAAAAGGGATTTCTCGTTTGTATCATTTTTTTTTTTGGGGGGGGCGGGGGCAAGTGCCCTGCCCCCCAGGTTCCGCCGCCTGTATGCAGCCCACTGCGCATGGTATGCTGAATAAGCAATAAGTACTCCACCCGACTATAAATTAGGTCAGATCTACACACCAGTACCAGTTGATCTATTGGAGGAAATGGGGCAGGTGCAATCTGAGCTACTTAGAGTGCTTGTAGATTTTATTCGTTAAAAGCAGGGAGATCTCTTTTGCATGACCTAAAATTAACATTGTGTAAATACAATGGCATATTAGTAAAAAAATATGCATTGCATGGGAACCTTTAGCAAAATATGGGAAACTTAGTTTTAGCGGATATTTATAGGTCCGACGTTGGACTCACATTTGAATTTTTTCTTCGCCGATGAAAAAAATTCTACCAGAGAGGCTTTCACTAAAGGGTAACATGATTTTTCTTTTGACATTTTGTCTTGCAAATTCATAGGCCAATTCACTCTGATACCCCAGATTCACATGACATGCCCTTCATCAATCCCAGATCTTAAAGGCATGTGGTTATTTTTTTCTGGTCTGCACGGCTCGACATGTTTGCAAATGAGATCCACGCCTTTAAGCACTTATACATCATCACTGAGGTACATTTTTCAGGCTTCATTTTTAGATCTTACCATGCTTACCCAAAGACATTTAGAGCATGGAGGATGCCACAAAGCCATAGGGACATATATCTGATCGAGGTAATATGAGCAGCTAAAGTGTCTTTCAGGAAAATCTCGATATGGGCACTGGCAATACCCTGATATGGTGAGTTGGTGGGCAGTGGGGTTGGTTTTGTATAATCACTCCTTCATATCCATACGGTTTATGTACTGCTTTACCGTCTTTGATTGATTGATTGATTGATCATTGATTGGATGGAATTTGATGATTGATTGATTGAATTGATGATTGATTAGATTGATTCGACTTTGTACTTTGTATTGATTGATTTGTATGGAATTATGATTGATTGAATTTATTGCTGATGTATTGATTTTATTTCATGTCCGCTTCATCAATATACAGTAACTCAGTAACTATCATAAGTCTCAATGAACGCGTTTATAAATTAGAATCACAACAAATGAAAGCATGTTTTACTCCAATAACATATTATAAAACAAACAATATAACTTACCTCTTAAAAAAGAACAAGCATATAATTGCATTACACAATACTAATTTTTTAACATAACAACATGTAAAAACGAGTCCAGTAAAATACATAAGAACGAGTAAAGAAGATAGGTGGAAGTGGATCCTCTAAAAAGCTTCGCTTGATTTGAGAGAACCCTTCTGAAAATACACAAGAACACAAGTTTGAACAGAAAATGGTTAGCCGCCTAGCATTATTTTCATTTTTTTTTTTTTTTTTTTTTTTTTTTGTGTTAATTCGTCTAATTACGTTAAACAAAATATATAAACAAATACAAAATTAAAAAAGAGAAGTGTTACACGTAACAGTCTCTATGGCCAACAATCTCGCACATAAATTAATATTGGTCTGTTTTATTCTTGATTGATTTACTTTTTTGCAACTCTCCTTTTCTACACATTACAACCGCAAACAAAAAATAAACAATTCAAAGATATACCACAAACAACAAAAGCTTCCTAATTTTTCAAAAACTTATTAAAGAATGAAACATTTGGGCAATCTAAATTGGAATCACGGAATACATTGCTTTAGCAGTGGCGCGCGGAACACTTTTTCAGTTTTGGAGAGGCAAAATCTCGCAGGGGGCACAAATATTCATGAAAGCGAGCAAAGCGGCACCCGAGCTGGGAAGAGGGGGCGGGGGGGGGGCAGTGTCAGTTACGTTACTACATTTGCGAGCCGTGTTGAGACTTTCAAAATTGGACCCTAAACAAGTAATTGAAAGTCAGATCTCAGAATACCTAAACAAGTAATGTACAATTCGAGCGATCTCAATAGATAACCTTTTTAAGTAAACCTTCTGTTAAACCTCATAATCCCTTTTCCCTTGATTTTGGCGATTTTGATACCCTTTTCAATGCACGCGCGTACATCGTCCGACCGTGAAAAACAAGCCTTTTTACGCGTTTTTCACACGCGCATGCATGGTGTACACATTGTAATGACACTGCCCCCCCCCCGGGGGTGTGGGCAGGCGCGGTTCTAGAGCAGAAATTTTAGGGGGCTACTGGGGGCTTGACGGAAACATGCGAGGGAGCTTAGCGACCGAGTGGGGGAGGGTGTGGGAGGGGATACCCCCTCCCACGGTAGGAACTTTTTGAAAATACGCATAGAAAATACGTGATTCTAGACGTGGTAAATACATATTTTAAAGGTATATACTTTCTGAAAATTATTAGGGATGATCATTGTAGTCAATTTTTCAAAATGATGTAGAGGAAGTATGTGAAAAACTGTAATTGGGGGGTCATACTTCCGAGGAAACGAAGCGACGGGGTGTGGGAGGGGGATACCCGCTCCCATGGTAGGAACTTTTTGAAAATACGCATAGAAAAGACGTGATTCTAGGCATGGTAATTACATATTTTAAAGGTATATTTTATACAGATTATTGGGGATTGTGTAGTCAGGTTTTCAAAAAGATGTACAGGAAATATGTAACAAACTACTATGCGAGGGAGCGAAGCGACCGAGCTGTGGAGGGTCATATCCTGGGCCACAACTCTATGAAAATACGCATAGCAAAGACGTTTTCTAGGCATGGTAAATACATATCTCACTTGAGATTGGGTAGACATACCTGCGAGAGAGCGAATCAACCGAGCGAGGGAGGGTGTGGGAGGGGGATACCCCCTCCCACGGCAGGAAATTTTTGAAAATAGACATAGAAAATACGTGATTCTAAGCCTGGCAAAACATATTTTAAAGGTATATTTTATAAATAGGGACTTATTGTAAAAAAAAAATAGAGTATAGAATTTGCGTTTATAGAGCATTCAAAAACAAATTTCTAGGAAATTAAACATAACAAAAAAAATTACCTGCGAAGGTTATGAAAACTATTCATTTTACTAAGTACGAGCAGAGCGAGCGAGCGCTTCAGAATGTATACAGATGTTCACGTCTGATCAATTAAATTTTGTATTACGCTCGTATTGACTCAAAATAGCGGAAGTCACATATGTCATGCCATATCCTTTCAGAAACATTTATTTATACATATTTATATGCGAGAACGACCCGAGCGAGAGCTCAGAATCATCGTAAATTTTCATTTCTCATGAACGCACGTACACAAGGGGTTACGTTACTACATTTGCGAGCCGTGTTGAGACTTTCAAAATTGGACCCTAAACAAGTAATTGAAAGTCAGATCTCAGAATACCTAAACAAGTAATGTACAATTCGAGCGATCTCAATAGATAACCTTTTTAAGTAAACCTTCTGTTAAACCTCATAATCCCTTTTCCCTTAATTTTTTAACATAAACAAACATGAAACGAGTCAAAAAATACAATAAGCAAACGAGTAAATAAGATAGGTGGAAGTGGATCCTCTAAAAAGCTTCGCTTGGAGTTTGAGGAACCCTCGAAAATAACACAAAGAAAAAAGTTTGAAGTAATGTAGGCTAGCATTATAATTCGTCTACGTTAAACAAAATATATAAACAAATACAAAAATAAAAAAGAGAAGTGTACACTGTAACAGTCTCCATGCAACATTGAAATAAATTATATTGGTCTGTTTTAGTTTGATTTGATTACTTTTTGCAACCTTTTTTTCTCACAATACAAAGCAACAAAAATAAACAATTTCAAGATATACAAAATAACAAAAGTTCAATTTTTCAAAACTATTTAAAGAATGCAACATTTTGAGCGCATCTAAAATTGGATCACGGAATACATTGCCTAGCAGGCGCGCCGGAACACTTTTAGTTTTGGAGGGGCAAAATCTCGATGGGGGCACAAATTCATGAAACGGAGCAAAGCGACCGAGCTGGGAAGAGGGGGCGGGGGGGGGGGCAGTGTCATTACGGTACACCATGCGCGT
>JZLH01S0332243.1:0-13643 GCA_001188425.1 Eucidaris tribuloides | reverse complement strand
AATAGAGTTAGTAGTAGAAGTAGTAGTAAAAGTAGTAGTAGAAGTAGTAGCAGTAGTGAGTTAGCTGTACTAGTAGTAGAAGTAGCAGCATCAGCAGAGCAATGATAGTAGTAGTAGTAGTAGCAGCAAGTTGTATTAGTTGCAGTAGCAGCAGCAGCAATAGTAGTTGTGTATAAATTTCAATTTCGATTAATGAGCCTGTCAGGTATGAATGCAGTGTGTTTAAGTTGCAATGCACACACTGACATATGTCTCTTTTTTCTCAAATCCACGAAATGCTGAAAATAAACATTCATGGTCAACCGATTAACACATAACGACTCAGCCACCCCACTCCAGCTTCAAGCATGGCTTCTCCAATCGCACCCACGTCACATTAATGATGCGATGAGTAGAACTCGTAATACGTTAACTGGGATAATAATCAGTTTCCTCCCCATTTGACAGTCCGTTACGAGTGCTAGGGACTCGGGTCGTGACATTGTTTGTGTGATGGTGATTCATTGCAAAGCTGAAACATACTTGACCTTGGGAATCTGTCAGTCTGTCAGTCTGTCGCCACGGTCTGCCGGATGTTTCATGTTACGCAGTATTGCTACGAAACACCAACATGTACATAACTTGTCAAAAAAGCTATATAAGCAAAACATTAAAGTTAACCATTGCTGGAATTTGCAGTGGGAAATTTTTATACAGTATTACATCTGAAAAATTTATTCAAATCATGAGGAAGTGAATTTAATCTTTGATGTGCCATGCATCGTGATGCCCGAGTGCTATATTATTATCTTGACAAGTAAAGGTAAATGACGTGATTGGCAGTAGTTTTCAACTTTGGGTAAAACTATTCTAGAATCAAGTAAACTATTCAAGGATTCTGCTGTAAAAATTTTGTGGTCAAAATTTGACCCATTTTAAAATAACTTCCATCAGTACACCTTGTGACAGAAATTTGTTGTGTTACTTTCTATGGGAGTAATTTCTGTTGGGCCTCAAGAACAATAAAGTGCTGGTATGTTCATGCTTGATTCTCCTTAACCCCTTGGGGACGACGGGCTTGTACAGAAGCCCAGTACATTGCACACTCAGAGACGACGGGCTTCCAGAGAAGCCCAGAACATATATCAGAAATTTCGGTCGAACCCTGGATAAACAGTAGAGTTCTATTGCTTAATGCATCTGTCCACATATTTACACTTTTTGGACAAGTATACAGCAAGAAAATAAATATTCTGTGAAGAATTTTATAAGAAAACATGGGTTTATGTTCCCTTCAAAGTCAACCACGTACAAATCGCGTTGTCTCTCAATGAACAACAGTGCCGCATAACATCGAGCTCGAGGGGTCAAGTAAACAAATTCAAGATAAATCCTTCCAGCCAGGAGATAAACTCCAGCTGGCATATCTTTGGTATATCTTTCGACCAGTTTGGTTCGAGAGGCTTTTTTTATTACTCCCAATCATGTAACTGCCTTTTAATTCATTGTAGTAATTAATTGTAATATCCTACATCGGTGAAAACTTAGACACTGCAACTTCTCTCTTACACTTGTCACAACTAACAATAATCCCTGATCATATATGAATTTCTGCTTTTATTAAATTGCGAAGCTTTAACATCTACTATAAATTTAATTTTGCCTTCATTAAGTGTTGTGAAATATGTCATCAATTTATGTTTAAATGAATAATTAAAATAATACATTTCACGCAATCTTGTTCCAAATAAACATAAATCATAAATATTGATCTACTTGGTCCATATGCATCCATTTGATGCCAAACTTGCTTCAAGGTTGTATCCCAAAACACACTATGTTGATCATGTTACAAATATGGCAACCCAGAACATACATAAGTATGTGTGACCTTGAGAATATTTAAGTTGAAGGAAGTTTATAATGATGCGAGATATGATTTGTGTTATATCAACACTCAAGTGTACACCATTCTGGAAATACATGGGAAAAATTGTCGGCCACGTTTTCTCGCCTACGTAAATGACCTTGCACAACACTTGAGTCTGAGGAAGTCATTATTCAATAACTTATCAAATTTTCCCCATAACATGAACGATAACCTTGATGCAATTTCACAGCGAATGATAATGAGATTTGTAATTACGATATTACGCATTAGGGACGTCTAAATCGGGCGTGCTAATTATCGCATTATGGAATTACCACATGCGCGTGTGTGGTACTTGTTGCATGATTTTCGTGCAGGAAATGGCATCAGGCTCACAAATATTGAGAGTATTTTCAGAGTATTCTGATGAATTTAGAAGTTACAGCCTTGAAATAGTCTCATAATGTAAATACCAATGAAAAATGTGAGAGTTGTCATCAGTTTGCAATCACTAACACAGTTACCATTTTTACTTGTTTATTCCTTTATGCGTAGTACATGCTTCCGTACAGGGAACGTTCTTCCGCATGTCCATGCCGATAACAATACAGCATCAATATAAACAAAATCATATAGAAAACAAAAGAATAAAAACAAATACAATGGTCATAACTAATGTAATGTAAAGACAAACAATTACACAACTAGTTTGATGTAGATAAAAATGAAAGAAAAAAAAACGAGTACCGGAAAGTTAGAGAGAGAGAAAGAAAGACAGAACAACCAGTACATACTACATACATCGAGGTGTGAACAGCAGTTAGGGTCATACGCCTTCAGAGGTGTATCTCATGTATTTTTTTTTAGATGGGCGTGCATTTTTTAAAACTCTTTACTGTAGTTCAAAACTTGTATGTCAAAACTCTATTTTAAAATGATAAAGTGTAACTTTATGCTTTTGCACATACTTTCTCCCCAAATTGGATCTGTCAATTTAATGCTCATGCTAATTATCCCAGTAGTACTGTTACACTTATTCTACCACCTAGTCTAGACACACTTATTGTTGCTTCTTGTCTTTTCGTCCTTGAAACCTTCCCCATCAGATTCGACCCATCATCTCCCCAAGGCCCCTCGCAATAAAACAGTGTAATAATCATTAATTTACTCTTAGTGGTTCAGAACTCCGTTTCCAAATTGGCAGCGACGTCGGCAATCTAAGCATAATTCAGAAGTCCCCAGATCAAACATGTTCATGTGTTATGTTTTTACTCCCCGAAAGCAGATCCATACATTTTTGGAATCATCGGGAAACGAAACACTCAAGTCAGATTTGTATCCCGGCAACGGCCCCAGCCACCCCAGTCCCCCGGCAGGATGTGAATAAAATCTCCCCTAACACCACCCGTCAAGGCGTCTTCTTCATCGTAACGACTCTTGATCGGTTTCAGAGTATGTTCTGTTGCTAGTGGCATGTGCCTAAATTCCTTAAATTATTGTGACATTCTACAAGTGGCATTCTGATATGTAACATTAATTTAATCAACTTAGCACGTAACTAGGTCATGAGTAGCTGGGATATCATTAGTTTGTTCATTTTGAAAATTATGTCTATTCATCTTCATCATCTGAATGGCTTGTGATCTGTTTGAGAGTATGATCTGACAAGAATCCGGGCATAAATTCCTTACATTTTGTAACATTCCCAAAGTTGCATTCCAATGTGTAATGATAATTTAAGTCAACTATACCCACAAGGAGGTCATGAAAAGCTGGGACATTAGTTTGTTCTTTTCACAAATGGTGACTAATAGAGCTCTTGATCTATGTCAGAGTATATGTAAATTCTTCAAATCATTCCGATGTTCTCCAAGTGGTATTACAATATCAATATGTAACGTTAACTGAAACAACTAGGTTATAAATAGCTGGGATATGATTAAGTTTGTCAAATTTGGAAATGTGTGTTACTGTATTCTTTTCTTATATTTCAACGCTTAGCTCTTAATGAGATGGGCATTTTAGAATTGTGTTGAGATATCTCGTATAGGTAAATGCAATTCTCATTCCATAGTTCAACTATTTTGGGCAGCTTGTTCCAAACTCTCTGACAGTGTTGCACTGTACTTGAAATCAGGTCAAAACCCATCCCACTCCATCACATCATTTTAATTGCCCTCGTACAAGTACAACCCCTACTGAACCCGGCAATAATGTTAGGGGGACAACCTGCAAGCGGCCACATTCTGACACGTCGATGACAGGTGACGATCCCCATGATTTGCCGAAAAGTCGTCAGTGGTGAGGAAGCTGCCTTCATCAGATACACTGATGAGGGTTGGCATGTTCCATTACATTCACACCCACAGATGTCTTACTAACCTAGATACGACTTCCACCAAGCAACATTGAGGCTCCTCGGCCAGTTTTCCTCCATCATAATTAGAGAACATGAAGGCATTATAAGGACATTATAAACTTTTTTTTTTTGCATTTGTCAATCAACACCAAATTAGTCAAAAGTGTTGGTGTAGTGACCTATTTGCTGGCAATTAGTTTGAGAGTTATCATCTGGACTGTGGATTTTTTTTTTGGGGGGGGGAGGGGGCAAGAGGAAGAGGGTATTTAGAGATGATTACTTGTTAAGTTGTTCCATCATCTTTGAATAGCTGCTTTTTGCGATGTAGAGACTAAAGCAATTCTCTCTATCGCGTATAGCTCTCCGAATACGAACGTATGTGGCGCTCTAATTTTTTGACCCATTATTCTTGGGAAATAAACTTCCGGGTTAAGCAAGCGTGTTACACATTGAACATGTTGAATGCTGAAATACTCATGGATTGTGTCAAAATCTTGCTTATAATCTGGCTAATAATATATTTTTTTTCAAGTTGTTCGTTCATATAACAACCCTTCCATTTAGGCCATGAACGGAGCCACCGGCAGTCCTCACACACCAGCGTTCGCGTTCCAACTCGGTGTGCACGTGGTCGCATTTCTCTCTCACGGGGTATAAACATTCGCGGCTTTCCTGGCGAGAGTTTTGAGTTCATTCCTTCGTTTACCGGTCGTAGGAACATGTCTTTCACTAAGAAAGTCCTTTAATTGCGGCACAGACATTCTCCAAAATTGTTCATCAGGTCGATCCATGTTTGCTTGGGTATAAGATATTGATATTACGAATTTGACGAGGTTCGAAATAACATGTTCTGTGCGTTTGACTGTACAATTTACCTTAACCAGAAGTATACATCCCAAGCGCGATCGATCAGATATCGGTATCGCGAGGTGATATCGCTTGATATCGGCTATATGCGATAGGGAGAATTGAATGACTTCTTCGTAGATATGGTTTGTTTACATCAAAGCATACATGAAAATTGTATGTTTTTAGCATTTTGGGGGTCAAAGGTCAAGTTTGATATTTAGTGTGTGGGTTTACGTGTGTTTGGATTTGTTCACACATAATATGTGAACATTGTAATGTTGACATCATAACCAAAATCTGTCAAATCACAATGTAAAATTTTACATTTTAATTGGGGAAAAAAGGTGTTTTTTTTGGGGGGGTGGGGGAATGTCAATACTTGACGTATGATAGTCATTGCTGATCACATAATTAGAAAAGTCGCAAGCAACCATACATTCAGTAAATTTTGATCTTTTCTTTTGGAGTATGATTTAGCCTACAACTTGTATCAAGTGTGCATGTGTGTGTGACTGTGTGTGTGTTTTCTAAATAAGTTACCTGAAGTGTTGTTTCTTTCCTGTCAAAATCAATTTCAAATATAATTCCTGAATACCCTGTCAATTGAATCATCGATGTTCAATTAAAAAGTAAAAAAGAGTTAACATGAACCCCTGTATTTCTTAATTGTGATTCACAGTTTAATTATAGATCAGGCATCAAACTGCATGAAAAAGTACACCAAACAAAAGCACCCCTCCTTCCCTCCCCCCCCCCAAAAAAAAAGTTCAAATGAAAAATTAAGAAGAACAGCTCCTAAAGCACTATTTTCCTTCTTGGAATCCCAATGTTCTCAGCAATGTTTAGTTGTATAGTTATTTGGATTACTGATGAATTGATACAGGTGTGTATTATGTTCTCATGTGGTTCCCAACCACAATCCCTGTATATAGGGTGTGGTCGTAAAAGTCTGCCGCAGCATATTTCCTTTTCCACTGTTGATGTGGTGGAGTCATTTGATAGATTTGCAGGATAGTTTCTCTGGTGATATTTCACTGCGGCAGTGCGACTAATTAAAGGCAGTGTATGGTTTTGTTAAATTATAAAAAAAAAAATCAAATTTTTCCCATTGTAAGTTTTTTAAGATAGATCTATCCATGCCCAGAAAATTACATGGTCTGAAATGCTTTCACTTTTGATAAATTGGTAAAAAAATTAAAAATCTGGGGGTTCCTGTTATTTGTACCATAAGAAATGAACACAATGAGAACAATCTCATTGATCAGAAAGCACACTATATCATTGTAAGCAATTTTCAGTAGGTTTGATGTTTTTCCTGATGTCTAGCTACAATACTTTTTGAAAGATTGATGGAAATTTGTGCTACATGTATCAACCAAAATTATACTTTAGCTTTAATATTGCATATATCAGCTTAAAAAGGGAAAATTACTGAATTATTATATCAGTTAACCCTGAATCAAATTGCAAACTGTGGTAACATAAAACATTGATTTGCAACCAAATCTGTATGACACTTTAATCATGGATTTGGTCATAATATCAAACAGATTTGTTTGCAAATCAATGTTTTACGTAACCACATTTTGCAATTTGATGCAGAGTTAACTGATGTAATAATTTGGTAATTTAAATTCCTGAAATTCCACTGATATGTTGCATCAGTTAAATTAATTGCCATTTTTCTTTAGTGTAAAAAATACAGTAACTTAATTTGCTGTTCCTGTTAGTTTACCTAATACCCCCTTTTCATCAAAGAGTTAGAGCAATGCCTCTTTACATGCAGACTGAAGAGTATGAGTGTTTGAAATTTCTGTTACAGCAGATTTATCTTTGATCAATTAATGTATTTATATGTTTATTTTGGATGTGATATTTTATTACTTGTGTATTTTTAAAGTACTTGTCTATTTTGTTTCATTGTTTATTCATGTTTTTATTTATTTTTATATTTACTTAGATATTTTTTTTTTCATTCTGATATTTTGTCATATATGTATTTTCATTTTATATTTTGAAGTTTTCAGGGATTCTTTCGGGGACCTGACATTTGCTCTGGTGACAATAGAGTGACAAAGAGTTGGTGGTATTGTTGTCATTGGGTTTCCAGTTCAGAACAGGATTAGGGTAAGGGTTAGGGTTAGGGATTGCATCTTGACTTAGGTGTAGGCGTGTAGCACATGTTACTGCTATGAACATATCTTTGTGGAATCTACATGACCATACCTTGAATCATGTGTAGTCAAGTTGTTGATGATCACATACCTGGGGTGGGCGTGTCTTGTTTCTGCCATCACATCACCTGTCTACACCGGGCATTGACAACATGAGGCATCCCAGATGAGGAGATTGACATAAGGTGTGCTTCAAGGTGTGGCTCCATGTTGTGATACATGGGTTGAAGCAAATGTTACAATTTACCACCAAATTTTTAAAGCTAATATAAAATGAATAAACTTGTACAAAATGAATAACCAAACATAAAGTAAAAATTATATAGTTAAAAAGAAATAAAAGAAACACTGCTTAAATTATGTTTAAAAACTCCTCTTTGTAGATTATCAGAATTTTGGGTTTCTTTTAGAATTTTCCTTACTTTTCATTCTACATGTCAATGTGTTCTTATTATTTTATATTGTATTCTACTTTTTTATGCAAATGTTGAAATAAACATTTTACTTAATTTGATTTGAATGTAAAATAAAAGTAAATGACAGATATGATGATTTTGTTCATACAGTCAGTAATCTGTAAATTAAGAAATATACCCATAAAGGAAGTGCTTTAATTTATTGTTCCCATCCTGATGAGGACTACATTGCACGCATGTGTCATATCATGAAGCAAAGTTAAGCTACTAGATTGAGCCATTTCAAATTGAATTGTCCAGTTGTTGTCAGGTAATTGTCTTGTGAACATGGATCATGATTGTAAATATATATGATGAAAACAAACAATACAATTATGTCTCTATCTTCCCCAAAAGCCTAACTAGATAATCCCGGACTTACCTACTGCCAGTATTGATATTGCTACTACAGCTACTGGATGTTGCCTGATGCCCTTTTTGGGGGGGGGGGAGGGGGGGGGGCTCTAGGGATCAGTAGGATTTGTCAGATTTCCTAGATTTGAGGATTTCCTCCCCTGTCTCTGAGTATTAGTCAGGAAAATGGACTAATGGCCGAGAATGTATGTGAGGATTACTGTGTGGTGTGAGCGTAAGCCCAGGACGATTTGGAGGGTATTAAATGGACTTTGTGTGTTCGTCCACACCTGTATTCACTCACTGGGGTGTTTGTTTTGCATTACATGGTTTTTGTCAATGGCACTATTTATGAATTGTTGTTAAAGCCTGTACAACCCTCCACCTCTACACCAACCCCCCCCAAAAAAAACGATAAAAAGAGAAGAAAAAGAAAATGTTTTGGGTTTGATCTATTTAATCTTCTACAGATTATTAATCATACTTTCATTTAGGAGTTGGTGAGGGAAAAGGGTTCAGAGTGAAAATAATATAGTTGTATTTGATGTAATGAGTCTAGGGCCTACAAAACTTGTCAATTTCACTCAGTGCTCCCCATTCTCGACTGGTCTTTGTTAAACTAATTTGGGTAGAAATACAGAAAATGTTTTGATATGGTTGAGGATTTTACTGCCCAGTTGATGGTCTACTTGTTAAAAAACACTTGCCACATTTTAAATGTAAATTGCACTCAACATTTTTTTTTACGTACCAGTAATAATGGTACTTGATTTTCCTTGCGGTGACATATGAGTAATTTCCATTATTCAGATTAGATGTGTGACTCATAGGATAAAGAGTTTAACCCTTTTATGTTCACAAAATGTGTATATATATTGTAGTTTTGAATATCTTGGGTAGCCATCGCTTTGTAAAAGTCTGAGCTGTTAACTGTGGTTTCCTGATAATGGTTTTGCAGTCTTCTCATTGTCAAATTGTCAGAATTGTTTATCAGTGTGTGGTGTGATTTGATGTTGCCAGTGTTTGTCTGCAAACAAATTTCCCTACCTTCATCTGAATGCATCTGTATTTCATTCACAACCTAAGCTTGTGTAGTAACTAAGATCGACACTGTAAAGTCCCGTTTTCCTCTATGTAGGTAGGTGGCAGTCGACAAACATTTATCTTCAATCAATCTCTGTTAGCCCGTCATACATCTCCTGTCAGCAGAATAATGTCCATCTGATTTGTTAAAGGTCTTGATTCTTTTGTGATGATCCTGTTGGTTTATTGCATCTCATAGCCACACTCACAAGAGAACAGTACTGCATAAAAGTGCATGAAGCTATTGCCTGTTAAAGGACATTGACGTGATTGGGAGAAATTTAAAAATGCCTCTGTCATTTGAAAGATATACTGAAGAATACACCAGTTCAGGGGCGTTGATCCATGTTCCGGACGTGGGGGGGGGGGGGGGGGTCAAAAGTGAAAAATGTCCAAAATTTGCCAAATTTGCCAAATTGTAATAAAGAATTTTGCATGCGAAGCGTGCCGAAAAATTGACAATTTTGTATGTTTAATAGTATTTTTATGCCATGTTTATTGGTTTTCTAGTGCTTTCCAATCCATTTTAAACATATATTTTGCATGCATATTATGAATTTTTAAAATTGTGAAAATTATTGGGGGGGGAGGGCAAATAGATATGTTTGCCCCCCCCCCCCAATATTTTCAGGGGGGGAGGGGGGGCGATCGCCCCCTGCTCCCCCAGGATCCGACGCCTCTGCACCAGTTGAAGTTGATCTCCTGACTGGAAGGATTTATCTTGAATGTAATTACTTATGAGAATCAAGCCATGAATATACCAGTCTTGAATTACTCTCAAGCCCCGGAAGAAATTAATCCCATACAGAGCTACACAAACAAACTTTGGCTAGTCACAAGACATAATGATGAATTCTCTTAAAATGAGTCAACATGTGACTACAATTTTTTTACAGCACAATCCCTGCATAGTGTACTTGATTCTAGAATAGTTTAACCCCAAGTTGAGGACACTTCCAATCATGCTATTTACCTTAAAGGACGCCGCCTCGTAATCCATGTACGTTTATTTACCTTACGCTTGCCCACTTTGCAAGGCACGTGGGTAACACTGAACTCTATGCCTACGCATAGTGTAGAGTTCAGTGGTGCGTAACAACAATTGTGAAGCTGCGAACAGAATTGCCAATGAGGGTCAGTTGGGCTTAGTTCGCCTTTCTTTGGGTGAATACGTGCTGCATACGGAATTGCACACAATTCGTGCGCGCTCGTTTTCCGAAAGTATACGGGCATTCCCGAATATTACCCGAGTCGGGCCAGGTCCAAACGCCCACGACTTGCGACTTTACGGTCCCTTTAATGTTGATTTTGGAATGCCTTCATCATCAATTACCTGAATACAGAGTTGTCAGCTGACTGCAAGTCTCACTCGCATTATACCAAAGAGATTTTGTCCTGTGTTAACCCCGAAACCAGTGACCCAGGGAGCTATCTAATCATAGGATGGATTGGAATTGATAGATGCTAATAATCTGTGGTTTTTCTTGGTCAGGGTGGTGTCCTACGTCACTGCCAAATCTCAGGTCCTTGTTGGTGAAACCCACAACTTGTTTGGGGAAGGGGAGGGGGCACAAGCATTAGACCACAGTGGTCAGGTGGTTGGATGTCCCACGAGTTTAATCAATCTGTTACCATTGAAAGTGCTTTTGACTTAAGTGGAAAGCTGTTTCGTTCTGCCAAGTAAATGACTCTCAACAGTGTTCTTGTTGTACTTGAGTAATCTCAGTAAAGTTCAGTGTGTTCACACTCTCTTGCTCTCTCCCTTCCCATCTTTCGTTTCCATAATCCTCATTTTCTGTTCCTTCTTTCCGTGATTCCCTCCACATCCCTCCCTGTATATCCTTTCCTTCCTCTCCCAATCAATTCTATACCCTCTTTTGTTCTGTTACCTAGGTCCCTTCTAATCCCATTTTCCCAATTGATTTCGCTTTCACTCCAATCTTCCCTCTTTCCCATATTTCACCCTCCTTTCCCATAGCCATCATCCCCTCAATGTAGTAATTGTACTTTAATGTCATTGTTTAATTGCATGTAAACACTTACAGCTTCTGAATGTAATTACGAGAGATAATTTTCTAACACTGTAAACATGATAATGTGCAATATTGCAGTTATATGACACCAACCAAGCTATACAACTAAACATTTCAAAATTTGCAACAAAGAACACAACTGCTCAGAATTTCTTCAACACAAATAAAAGATTTTTTGACACCTTTTGTCTACCTTTTCGTCAGTTTTCCCCAATAAATCCTAGTGGATGAGTGGCTGATGTTCCTACACATGCATGTGGGACCATTAAATGGTAACAGTGACTCATTTGTTGTCACATCTTTTACTGCCCTCCTGTGACAGAAGTAACATAAACCAGAAGCATTTTGCAGGAAACCATTGGTGGGTTTATTGCACTTGGCAGACGGATTAACCCACTAGATGCAGACTAAACAACCGTGACATAGGAATATTAATTACAGATTTTTTATTGTCCCTGCAAGTGGTAAAGGATTATTAATTACAGATTTTTTTATTGCTCCTGTAACAGGCAGATGAATATTAATGACACATTTTTTATTGTTCCTGCAAAAGGCAGATGAATATTAATTACAGACTTTTTATTGTTCCTGCAAGTGACAGAGGAATATTAATTACAGATTTGTTTTATTGTCCTGTGAATAACAGAAACTCACGAACTTCCCATTCATCTCTATGATATGAATTACCGGACACCTGACTAACTCTTTACTTTAAACATTAGAATCACCCACATGAGGTGAAATGCAGAGTTTGGAGATGGAATTTCACTGATATTTCACTGTTTGATGAAACTTACTTCATTTCTCACCAAATGTTAAGATACTGCCTGTGAGTAGACCTCCCCCCCCCCCTTTTGCAAAAAAAAAGAAAAACAAATTGACCAACTGACCAAAAACACCCAACTGAGCTTTTTAAATTTACATGGTTGTAATGCAAACCTTGAATGGTACACTTGAATTACCCAGTGAATCATATACAATACAATAATAGATTATTTTGTAGGATTACAAGAATAGGTTGCAACAAAATATTATCAAAGATTACTTACTTGAGGCAAAGGAGAGATGAGTTTTCAGTGAAGGGATATTCTCGTAACAGCAACATAGAAGTCTTGATTACCACAGCCGCTTTATGTCTGGGGTTCAGGTGACAAAAGTGATGATTGTAGATGTAGAGAAGATGAAGAGTGTAATCTAACTGGTGATATTGATATTTTGAGAACAAGGTGTTCTGATGTATATGATGGGGTGAAATAATCTTTAAATTTGTAGGTTAGGAGTAGAATTTTGAACAGGATATGCAGAGATACAGGGAGCCAATGTTAGCAATAAATGATGGATGAAATTTATCTCTTTATGATTTGAGCATTGTTGTTGTGAATGTTATTGTAAAATGAATTACCCTAATTATCTTATTCATATTCTGATAAGGCTACCAATCCTTTTTGGTCTTTGTAATCATTCTACATGAATTTCTAGCATTAGATTGATTGTGCCAAATTCTGATGGGAGATTGTGCATGTCGCTCTGTATCACTTGGACATTTACTGTTTAATATCCATGATGTGACTTTAAATGCCAACAGCATTGTGGGTATTTACTTATAAATTTAGTGAACATGTGGTTTCTATCATAGTTTAGGTAATGATAAACAGTACTTAAATTCAATGAAAATAGTAAATTTGCTTCAAGCAAAACTTGCCATCTGTCAAAATGAAAAATAATGCCCATATCAACAGCATTTGAAAGGAGGACTTAGCCTTTCATAATTTCATTAGTGCCCCCTCCTTTAAACAAGACATGATGGGGGGAGGGGAGGGCTGGGCCTTTTTGCTCCCCCATGCATGATTTCATTGACAGTTTATAGCAGGTGTGCAAAGGTTCAGGTTATAATGAACTGGATGGAGCTCAACTTTGTTGAAACATTTTTGGAAGCACTTGTGGTAGGAGTTGTAAACTTAGTGGAGTGATATACATCGTGATAACTACTTGAACATGACCTTTCATGTAATATTATCTGACACTTTCTATGATAAGTGCAGCGTCTGTGACAATGAGTGTGCAAAAAATTGAGGTTAAGTTTGCCTGTAAAGTTACACATACTCCTTGATATGTGCAAAGCATCTTGTGATTGTTCAGTTTGTTTGGATGAATGTGTATACTGTTGTTGTTACCTACATATCTTAGGTATGTTTTGTGTATACACTTTGTTAGATGTGTTACACCTTGGACACCTACCACCTTGTACTGGATGTTAGACATGTGTGTGTTGGTTATGCATGTAATTTGGGTATGTATGTGTCTGTCTGTCTGTGTTTGTGTGTGTCTGTGTCTGGGTATATCCAGGGAGGCCCCTGGTGTATCTGTGTAGGCCTATGTGTTGAGTATATGTGTATATATGTTTAATGTTTGTCATGTATGTCTGTTTGTATGTGATAGTGTATGTGTTGTTAACACTTGGCACCACTCTAACTAACAGACCTGCAA
>JZLH01S0332175.1:16271-35970 GCA_001188425.1 Eucidaris tribuloides | reverse complement strand
CAAACTCATCAACCACGGGGCACATCTTTTGCGTGTGCGCCATTCTGCATTACTTCAAAATTGTATTCAGTGTCACTACGGGGGGGCACGTGCACCCCCCCCCCCCCCAATCGGCCAGCAAAAAACCGAGGCGAACCGAGCTAGAAATTGTGCTTATAGTGCACCTTCTGAAATAGACATTCAGCGAAAGTCCTCGTTTTTTATCATTTACTTACAGTTTATTTTATTGTATTTGTTCTGGTTCTGGTTCTAGTCATGAACTGCATAATCTCCGCTGGATGTAACATGCAGGCGCAATTCGACTGAGCAAATTGTAATATTAGTAAACACGTTCTTTTGAACATATTCAAAGTGGTAGTATAGGTTTGTGCATCAATGTGGATATTCAGGCGTTCCCATATTATTTATCGTGTTAGACTGAGAGTATCCCCCTCCCCCTCCCGTGGAATCATTTTCCCCTTCAAAATCTGTCACTCGTAGAATTGCTAAAGAACGTATTTATTGAATTGAATTGAATTTTACTGTCCACATTTCCATTAAAAAGCATACAAATATTTACAATTTACAAACATATTATTATAATTGATAAAAACAAAACAAAACAAAACAAAGCAAAACCGATGACTTAACAAATAAATGTATATGTGGCGGAATCATAAAAAGTCTTTACAAAAAAACTTATTAACATGATCCCGAGAAGAAAACGATTACAAGTAAGTCTACAAAGACGAAAAAAACAAGTCAAGCATTGTTGATTAAGTTAAGAGTTCAAGGTGAAATTATACAAAAAATAATAATTAATCACAGTTAATTTCTATCGTACGTTTTTTTTATCATTTTTGAATGTAGGCCCTAAATTTCACGAAACAGTGATGACAGGGGTCAAAATAGTCTCATAAAACCGCTAGAACCCATGAAAAAAGTGTTATCAAAAGGTTATAAGCTAATAAAACCGGTCGAACTCATGCTCAAGCTTCAGCTTCAGGGGGCTGCGCCCCCTGACCCCCGACAAATCATCACCACGTTTGAAAAATAACCTGCTATCGGCATACTGAATTCATACCTATGAATGAAGTTAAATTTGAAAAAAAAAATGGGGTTATTTTGTTATTGTTGACTGTCCATTTCAAAGAAAAGTCGTGTTGGCAGAGTGACAAAATATCCGTATGAAACTGCTAGAAGCCATGAGCGTCAGGAGGCGGAACCCCCTGACCCCAACCTAGGACGGGGATCCTATACTTGAAACCCTGGAAACCATCCATTAGGATGGTCAGCCCTTTCCCCTGTCATCCATTTTATTAACTTACACGCACCCCCTCCTTTGAAATGGCTACGGGCCTACAAAATGCATTTTTCTTCTTGGAATTTCAAAATGTTTCAAACCGCTCACCCGCTACGCTCGCTCGCTACGCTCGCTCGCGGAATTGCCTTTTCACCACTATTGACATAAACTGCTTAAAGTCGTGAGCTTCAGGAGCCTTACTCCCATCCGGGACGGGGACCCCACTTGGAATTCTATAAGGTGGGCCCCTGGAACCCATCTGTTAGCCTGGTAAGCCCTTCCCCTTGTCATAGGTCGTTTTTCATTTATAAGCACCCCCTCCTTTGAAATATAATATGTTTCCTGGCTAGGGGCCTGCAAAACGCATTTTTCATCATAGAATTTCGAAGTTTTCCAAACCGCTCGCTCGATACGCTCGCTCGCGAAATTGCCTTTTCACCACTAATGACATGCATACAAAACACATACTCACTATAAAATAAGCCTATACATTACTATTCTATTTAATTTTTAAATACATTTTAACACAAAAAATGGCAAAAGAAAACCTTGACAGGGGTACCCCTAACCCCGCCCCTATCGTACGTTTAGCGTTCGCAGCGCTAAAATCACCATTTCAAAATGCAAATTTCGGCTGAACGACTGGGTGCCCCCCCCCAAATGAGCTGACCCACGGTACGCCACTGCCTATGATTATCATAAATCTCGTGTCAATAGTATATCAAACTTGTAGATTTGTTACAATATAGCAAAAAATGTGCCCAAAACGACGGTTTTTAGTTCCATTTTACCATTGTGTTGCAAAACTCTAGACCATGAAGAAATTAAAAGATCGCTAAGAAATTGATATGGTCCGATAGACCAAAGGTCCGATAGATCAAGAGCCAGTTAGACCAATGGTCCGTTAGACCATGCAAGGGTCCGATAGACGGATTATTAACAAGAGTACGATGGACTTATTGTTTTTCTGTCTCCTAAAATTACAGCATAGCTTTGATTTACAACATAAAAAAAATATTTCCACGCCTAGGCATTAGGCTGCATTTGATCAGATGAATGCAATAACCATTACGCATGTATATATTTGTCTGTCTATTTGTCTCTATCTATCTATCTGTCAATCTATGTATCTATTTATCTATCTCTCTCTCTCTATCTACTTATCTACACATAACACCCACAAACTGCTCCTACTGGATATTAAACACAATCGAACAAGATTTATATAGATTTGCTCTCGGAGCGTATTCATTAAGTGCTTTTATCATAAAATTAAAGTGATAGGCTAACATAGTGGAGCTTCAATTTAAAAAACTGTCAAATTTTGATATCTGCACTACATAGTAGTGTTCATATGGACAAATAAATACCCTAGAATAAAAGAAAAGTTTGGAAAGTTACACTGCCAATGGCAAGTTATGCATGAATAAACAATTAAAACTCGGAGCGAGTTTAAATAGCCTAGGTGTATACACAGTAAGTCTATGGGAGAAAATGGGCATGTGAATCCGATCAACTTACGATTTTCACTTTTTTGAAGCACTAAATAATCATTTTGAAATACAATTTTTTTCAGGGCGTCATTTTTAGACCTTATCAAAGACAATGGTAGCATGGGGAATCATCTAGTTCAGATTTTTTTAACTGTGGTAAATGTAAGCCAATACCTTTAAGCTTTAGATTTCGCACTGATTTTAATTGTAGTAGTGACGACTGTTTTCTGTCATGCTTTCAGTCTAGAAATAATCAATTCTGCTTTAGAACAATTCCACTTTTGTGTTTGTGAATGAGAAAGATAGAGAGAGCGGGGAGAGGAGCGTGAGAAAACTTTGGTAAGATTGCGCATGTGTATGTGTGCATTATTTCGTGATATATAAACAGAATATTAAATAAAGAACCTACCGTTTGGATCATGTTGCTGAGTAGGCTTTTAATGTTGTTGCCAAGCAGGCAACCCATGGACTTCACTGCGTTGTTCAATGTACAATTACGTCGTCCTTGTATAAAGGAACACTACCCGATCTCAGGAAAAGAATCCGTTTTTAAGTTGCAGCTCACCAAGAGCCAATGGTTTGCTCTTCTTCTGGCCGCACCGTACCTTGTAATGTGTCTATAATAGGTTTGTAACTTCCGCCTAAATTGCCCATTACAGTATACCATATAGGCTACGTTATGCATTGTATGACTATGAGTGACAACAATCCCGTGATATAAAAATGTTCATTATACTCGACATGAATTCAATCAGGAGTGGTAAAAAACGTCATGCAGCTTTGGAGCTCTTTTGTCTGCGTACTATGCAAGGGCAAAGGCCAATGTGATGCCAGGTGGTGCATAAAATAATTGTATACATGCATGTATAAATTAAGTATATATTTATACATGTATATATGTATGTATGCATGTATGTATGTATGTATGTATGTATGTATGTATGTATGTATGTATGTATTTGTATGTGTTTGTGCGTGTGTCTGGTCATATTGTTTGTGAGCAATAGTGTTGGAAATTGAAATGATTTGGAATTAAGGTGTGAAGGAAGGGTGAATTGTTTTGTACTTATACGTGTGAGTATGTGTGTGTGCGCGTTTCTGTATGTGTGTGTGATGGAGTGGCTATTCATATAATGACAAATGAACAATAAGTTGACTTCCTCAGATTTAAAGTATCTATTGATGTATTGTCACTTATCCTCCATAGCAAGAACTTTGATTCAATTCCCCGTTGAATTTCAATTTCAATCCAAAGCATGAAACACGCACAAAAATAAAATTAATGACCTTAAGACTTCCATTTAAATTTGATACGTTTTTGAAGGATCGAGTACATGTTTTCATCATTGAAAATATACGTACTACACACACACACACACACACACACACACACACACACACACACACACACACACACACACACACACACACACACACACACACACACACACACACACACACACACACACACACACACACATATATATATATATATATATATATATATATATATATGTATATATATACATATAAGGCCAGAGAAAATACATCAGACGGATAGCATTTCGCTTTTTTTTTCTTGACAACCGTTTTTTTTTCCTCATCAATTATCGTCGGGGAAATACTTTTCTCCATGATTATATTGTTTTTTAAATAACATTACTTATACAATTATTGTGGAACAAACAAAAAAGAGATGTTCAGTCGTTCAGCAAGACGGCTATATACAGTTTTGGCAAAAAGTGTATACAAATATTCACCCATACTTTAACATGCACACGGTGGTTGGCAATTCATCATCAATATAGGCAAATATTTTGTAAGTGAAAATCGTTTCCCTAAGTGTAAACACACCGTCATTTCACTAAGTGAACCCATTAAAAAAAAGACTCCATGAAATCACGAATATACTGAAAAGTGTAAATACATCTTCATTTTGATTTTATTTGTATTCCGAATGCTTAATTAAATACATTGTTTTTTCACTTTAGAATAGTACAAAGAACACTGAGTAAATATCATATTTAAAAGCAAATGCTATGAATGCAGCAGACTTGACAGGCATATTGATAACAGCAAAACATTAATGGACATTGCTACCAACCGACAAACAGTGTGATGAACTAAAGTCTACAAATATATATTTACAAAATATGAACAAACACCACAAAAAACACGTTATATATTTATGTAAAATCGTCGACGCCACGAACTGACATATTGGCCAGTGCGTCAACAAAACCGCGTTTCGAGAAAAACGCGATTAAAGTTTTACAATTTTTGAAACCATCACTTCGAGATGTTTTCTGTAATTAAAGATAATGAATTTTACCTGAAACGAAAGAGAAGTAGTTCAACTTTTCAACTGCATACAAATTTTAAAAAATTAACGTGAAATATTAAGACTGTGAGGATGGAAACAATTGTGTCAGTTCGTGGCGCAAATCATATGCATAATTTGTTGTTTAAGTGACACATTGGGACGCGCGCAAAGGGTTCCTGTGTATTTTGCGAGTAAAAAAAAATAGTTTCTGAGATGTAATTTTCAAACTACTATTTTGATCGTTTTTCGTGCATTATATCATAATTTCATGAGTGGAAAATCAAGAACGCTAATTTCTTTTCCCTGAAAAAGAGAGATAATTCCTGCGAGGATTTACGGCCCATGAATCTTATCGGAGGATTATATTTTGCATGAACGCTATGTTTCAAGAGAATTAATATCTAACTTATTACCTGCAGCACTTGGCTAAGGTAGAGGGTTTGTGTCAACTGGCCACATCATGAACAGATGACAGATGCACGCCTTGTCAAAAATTACAGAAAGTAATCGATAACTTTCATTGCTTACTGGCATTTCCATGCAATTTAATTTAATTTTCATTGGTCAGTTATGATTATATGTGGAAAAATATACGTTATTGCAATAGTTAACCACTCCCAAGTCCCGTCACGAAATAACGCAACAAAGCTAGTTTTACAGTGCAAATTTCTTTAATGACTTAATGGCGCTTGGCACTAACGGGAGCAAATTGAGTTGCATAATTTTGGAGAGAATTAGAAGGCCTTATTCATATTTTCTCAGTGTTACATCCAAGTGACAAATACTAGCATTACATAATCTTCCATGCTGCAATGTATGCTCTGAGAAGGATCTAAATAAGAAGACTGGAAATTATTCTTCAAATCGGTCATTTCAATAACTTGTATGATTAAATTTATGATTACCCTCAGTCATTTCATGGACATGCCCCACCCTATGCCGCGTTCGACTTTAAAGTTGGTTGATGCATTGATTCTATGGGTGTTATTTGACATTTAAGGCATAATCACTGTACATGTAGAAAGATACCAATGTTCGAAACGATTTTTTAAACTTAAGAACACCACCAATGTGAAGGAGCATCATTTAAGAAGGTTTGAGAAAATATTAAACTAAACGCATTGTGTTTCTATGTTAGTTATCTACATGATCAGGGCCTGCTGTCAATAAAGCTGTTCGTACATTTAAACGCATGACTTTAGGCGCACGACTGGATCATGTTTTGGTTGATACACTATCACATTCTTAATGCTTTTAGCCAAGAACTGATCACCACACGTTATGTGATATGGCGTATGCTTACAAATATTCATGAAAAAAAGGCCGGCGCAGGAATTATAAACTGCATGTTTAAACGCCCCTACCCCATGCACAATAATACAGGCTTTAACCATAAAGTGAGAAAGATTCGATGTTGAGATCTTGGCAGACATTTTATACGTGTTCCATAGCTTCCAACCGACATCCAAGCCATGGTTGCTAAGCAGGAAGAAGATGGCTGAAGAAACCAGCTTCGATGCAACCTCCAGTTTGATAACGACGGTCGCACGCTAACACGTAAATGTAATGTGGAGACAGAGCAAGGCTACGAGCTGGTTGATCAAGGAGTCCTGCTGCTTGCTATAGAGCTTACACTGCCGTGTTCGACACCGAGATTTCTGGAGTAGAAACAATGATAATGTACATTACTACTGATGCCTAGCTACTATACTACTACTACAGTTTACTACTAGCATACTGACTAGTACTATCTCTACTCCTACTCAGCTTTACCACTATATACTACCATTACCTAACTAAATTGGCAATACATACACATGAAGACACGCGCGTCGAGGATGGATAAGTCTGGGGATAAGAGGGGGATTAGAGGGGAGGGGTTAAGAGGGGGAAGTACAGGGATTATAAGGGGAGAACAAGATGGAGATCAGCACGTGGGGAATTAAGGGTGAATAAGGAAGAAATTAAAGTAGATCAGAGGGTGATAAAAGGGGAATAAGAGAGGAAATACACTCTAAATTACAGAGGATTTGACATAAATCCTATAAATTGACTGTAAGTTAGGTCGTCATTTTTTGGATTTAGATTTAAATCTAACGAGTTAATAATTATGCTTAAAATTAATCAGGATTTATTTGCCGAATCGATGTAATTTGCAGCGTAAAGAGGGGAAATTATAAGGGATTTAAAAGGATGAGAGGTATAAGATTAAGCTGGATGTGAGGGGAATATGAGGGATTGAAATCGAGATACAGGGGAAATATGAGGTCGACAGGGTTAGGGTAGATAGAATAAAGGAGAAAATTAAGTTGAGAATTAAGAAGGGGAATACGAGAGAAATAAGAGATAACAGGAAAATACTGGGGAAATAAGGTAAATAGGAAGGAGAAAGGAAATGTGGTGATTACAGAGGAAGAGGGGGATTAATTAAATGGAAAATAAATGCGGGTAAGAACGGGTAACAGGGAAAATTAAGTATGGTTAAGGGGGATTTAAGATGAGAAATATTAGGGGAATAAAAAATGGTGATAATAGGGACAATATAACCATAGAAATGTGGAGGATAAGAAGGAAAATTAGAGGTGAATAGGAGAGTGGAGAAGAATGAAATAATTGGAGTTAGATACAGAATAAAGGGGTTAAGAAGGATTTGCGAAGAACGGTGACTACTAAGCGGGAATAGACCTGTGGAAGTTGAATATAAGGAGGAACAAGAGAGAGAATTAAGTAGGGGCGCAATAAAGGGAATAAGAAAGGATAATAAGAGGGGAAATTAAAAAGGGCGAATAATGGGGGGCTGGGGATTAGGCGGGGATTTAGAGGGATAAGGTGCGAGGCAACCGAGGCAGGCTAGTAATATTATAATATTAGCTAATTCCCAGAGCTTTTCGATGTTCATGCGTCTTAAGCCACCATTCGGCTACCGACAAACATACATTACCGATCGCTACTCCGATGTTCTCTTACGAAGCGGTCAATACACAAGTCGCTCAAAATTGATTGTAGACGAAGTTATGAAATAGGGCAGGTACGAGAATGAACGAGGAGGAGGAAAAGAAAAAGAAAATAGAAGAAAGAAGAAGAGAAGAAGAAGAAAAGAAGAAGAAGAAGAAGAAGAAGCAAGAGGAGAGGAGGTAGCAAAGATAGTCAAAAGGAACGCAATTCAATTACATAACATAGAGATGCACGCGATGTGGCAGTAGAAACTCCCGTCAATTCATATTACTTACTTGATACTGAAGCTTTACATATATCACCGAAACGTGAATGACAAACACATGATGGTTCATCAGCAGCCGATAGTGACCGTAATACTATGTTAGAAGACAAGGAAGATAGAAAAAGTATGGGTGGACAACGGATAACGTTTTCTTCTGCGAGTAACGATTTCGTTTCGAAATGGCATGTTTTAGGCATAACTTATAAAAAAATATATACAATCATTTTTTTTTAATGTCCTTGAATTGGAGTAGATATGTATGTAGGGTATAAAAATCAGTTGTCGAATTGTACTGTGATAGGTGGTGTAAAATGAATAAGAAGCTGCTTGGTTGAGCAATATCAGTTTTAATAATAAAAAAAAAAGCTTGGACTTTATTTTGGTTTAGACTCCTATTAACTTATCTCTGTAATGCGCATCTTACTTTGTTTCTGATTTACAATGATTGATGTCATATATAATTAGATATAATTATAAATATAGTTATATGCAGCAACGGAAATGCAGCACCGGCGAGAGTTGACCTCAAGTCATATCACTTCAAGTCACGTGGACTTGAAGTCATGATTCGTGAACTCTAGACATATTTCGAGGCTTGGAGTTGTGTACTACGGTAGCAATGGATTGGCTATCACGATTGTAAGAGATTCACAATGACTTTGAATTGATTACGCTAGCACGTGTCTTTAGTTTTCTTTGATGAATGTTCAACTTGCAAGCTGGTGTTGTCGTCTAGTGATTGTTTTTTTTTCTGCAATTTTCTGTTCCTGTGTTGATGCCGAATGGCCTTTTAATGACAAAATATTGAGTTAACTGCTCTAATTACAGATCGTACCAAAGCGAAAAAGGAGGAGTAGGGTTACACATTACACAGCCACTGCGTGCAGGGCGCCGTGTTAACGTGCAAACGTATGTGCGGTACGTCCTGGTTGTTTTCGAAATCGCCGCGCGTGTTCTTGCTGATTTCATTAGTAAATGTGTTTCTAGATCTTCTCGTACAACCCGATATCCCAATTAGACTATTGTTCAAATTCCATCTTGTCATGTGGTGCCGGAAGTAGATCTGTAGTCCTTTTCTGCATCAGGCGAATCGGCAATCGCTTGGCACAAAAGTCGTTATCAACCGCCTGCATACAACACCATTGCACAGAATGTATGCGCAGTGATTGTTTTAATATGCGACCGAACCACTCCTTAACCGCTCTGGACGCATAAGACAGCATTAGTAATTATACCATTAGACATGCATTATTTTGTCATAAAAGGTATTCTGAATTAATACAAGAAACAGAAGAAAAGCAGGCAAAATACCTGACGAACAAACCAGTTGAATCATTCAAACAAACATCATGGCTGAAATAATGCAATTCAAAAAGGCATTTGTGTGTCTCTACAATCGTGATAGCAAACTTTGCCACCCGTAGTAATTCCGGCCGAGCTCGAAAAATTCTAAGATTCACACGATATAACTTCAAGTCGGTTGACTTGAGGTGTTATGACTTGAAGTAACTCTGAGGTGTATTATATTATATATATATATATAAAATAATATTATACATAGATGCTACAATTTATCATCACATACCTCTATTGCCATGGCGCGTGACGCTTATCGAGCACATAAAGATAAATGGGAAATAAAACAAGAAGTTATACAGTTCTAACCATGAAACTAGATCGCTAGAAAAAGAACAGACAGAACAGACACACGTAGACGACACACACATACACAAACACACACACACACACGACACTACCACTACACATGATGCCATTCACACAGACACTTTCTCTCTCGGCTCTCTATCTCTCTCACACACACACACAACACACACACACACCACACACAGCCACAACCACAACACACCCACACACACAGTTTTGCACGACTACACAGCGACACACGATTATCATGGTATAGGTCCAAGTGGGGACATGGACGCATCCTGGTATTTAGCAATGAAGTGTGGGAGACATTCAATATCCCTCGGACTGCTGTGTGTATGAACAAAGTGTCCGCCACTTTACAGCACACACTCACACCAGGTGTGTAACCTGAAATATACACACACACAACTGTGGCAACCATGGTTTTTTTTTTAATATGCAACTGTGTAAGGCCTATATGATTCTTTTAATATGAAATGTGGGATTCCCGACAGGGTTATCGTATGTCAACAGAGGGCGACATTTGTATTTTGAGAAAAAAAGCATTTTAGTATTTTGCTATTATGATTTCAATTGTGGGGATATCCGCCCACATTGACCATATTTACCAAACTCGGTTAAAGACTAAGTTTCGGGCCACCCATAGAAGGATATACACAGGCGCGCACACACACACACCACACACCACAACACACACACACCAACACACACACACACCAACACAACACACACACACATTACAACCACACACCATATACACACACACAACAAACACACACACACACACACACACACAACACACAAACACACACACATCCACACACATACACACACGGGTGTCATGAATCACGCGAAAAATGTAACCCCCAAATATACCCCGACTCTGTGGTCACTGTTCAAGCAAGAGAGTATTCGCTGCTCCGTACATTACAGCAATATGATCTTATTACAGTAACTTTATAGGCTCCAACTTTTACAAGAAAACAAATTAACCTGAATTCGAATATATCAGCCTAATCTGAACTCCATGCTGGACACTTGGGTCATTATTGACTGAAATGACAGTTATTTGTTTTTACTCATTCATTTTAGACAAGCTTTTGCGCAATCTCAATCGTTTATATTGCAAACAAAGAAAATAATGACTAGATGTAACACAATAAACAATCTGTTGATCCATAAACTCAACCGAAATTCAGCATAAACTATGTGTTAAATCATCCAAGACATGTTAGCAAAAAAGAAGCGAAACATTAATACAAAATTCCAAATGTAATTAACCGCAGCAAACAAAAAAGTTGATTAGGGAGCTTCGATAAACTTCTATTATTTGTACAAAAGTCACATGCTAAATTCAGATAAAGTAGATATTGTTTGGCAATTAATTAATCAAACAAAAAACAATCAAATCAAACACAATTTCAATGGTTTGTTGAATTCTATGCAATTATTGACCAGTTTGTAGGAATTAAACTAAATTTCTTATTAACAAATGCTAAGAGTTAAAAATTATAGAAAGGATTTAGGTCTATTGAAGTTCACTTTGCGATATTGAGATTACGGCCAAATCAAGTATAGATACATGTCCACTCACAACAATCCTTAAAAATGTAAATTTGTAAATTTAAGCCGGAAACGTTACCAAATTAACTAAAAGATTAAAAAAAAAAGAGATAAAGACAGACTGATAAAAAGATAGATGAGAAGTAAAAAAGGAAGGTAAAAATTAAGACTGACGAAAACAAGAAAAGATAAAAAAAAACAAAAGGAAATCTGAATAATAGGGGGGAAACAAGGTAAGTAAAGCGAGATACCTGATTAAAGTTTTTGCCTGCATATTTTATTTTCATGATTTATTGAGAAAATTGAGAAATAATTTATAAATGAGAAAAAAAGTGGGAACATTCGTAGGATAATAGTAGGAATTGAATAAAATTAAAAGTAGTGAAATTGAAGCATGGATATAAGTAGGAAAACTTGGGCAGTTGTTTGAAATGCCATGAAAACATGCGATGGCACCCACTGATTCGCCAATCTAGGCAATTTTGAATGATTTGTTTAAAACTACACAACTTTTTCTGTGTTCTGCTTCCACAGTGGCGAAAAGACATGTGTTTTTTTTATGCCAAATAGTTTGATTGAGATACACATGATTTAGGCGTTAGACCACATGATACAGCCTTGTGTGTATTAAAAAGAAAAATTATACATATTTAATCAGAAGAAAACGCAAATAAAATTAACATTCATGTATCATAATAAGAACACCGTCGTGAGTAAATTTAAAACAGTATTATTTTCATACATCCTTGCATTGTCAGTGATGTTACACGTACACAAGACAGTACAAGACACGCGTCAATGTCCTTACCAGAACACAGGGGGTGGTCGAGAGCAGGTACGAAGATTGAGGTGGTCCTTGGCGTCAAGCTGGGCCGTAACACGATGCCTTTGGGCTGGAAGGCATAACGCAAGATCGCAACGAACATTGGAGCAAAGGTTTCATCTGTGGTTTGTGACGATTTTGCAATAATTTCATTACACATTGATCTATATAGAAGGAAAGAAACAAGGGTGGTAGGCCTCTTACTGCGTACTAATACGCAAATGGGCCTGGCTGTTATCCCCCCCCCCTCCACTTTTTTCAATAGGGTGCATGCGCAGCCGATGATTCCATACTCCGCCAGACCTAAATTTAAATATTTAATTAACATCTCTATGTACGTTCATTCAAGTGTCGTCGACCAGACATTCAGACGAGAGATGTGGTACCTTTTTTTTAGGAGTGTGCTTCTTAATCCGATACAGACTAAGTACGATATACGTCCGTGTTGGGGTGCTATGGACAAATGTTGTTACTCGTGAAAGCCAAATCGTGTCTTTAACGGGTTATAACGCGGAGGGCCGAACCGCCCATAAGTGGTTAAGTTTTTGAGTTCGTTTCACTTCTCGGTCTACCGTCTGTACAAACTAAAGTAAGATCCATGTTTATTTTAAGGCTTAAAGCATATCAAAGCATATTCAATGAGGTCTACCCTCAAAAAATTTGTTGGGCGAACACCTCCAAATCCAAGATGGGCGTCGCAAAATGCCGCCCTTTTGTGATGATATTTTATTTTTTAGATAAAATTTTTTCATTGATGATTTGGGTAAAAACCTTGTTTTTGACATGTTTTCCCCAAAATCGATAATATCAAAAATGCATATTTTTGCTCATAATCAAAAATCATCCACAAATTGATGGCCATACTTTCTCCAGAATTTTGCCAAATATATGACACAGGCTTGTGAAAAATTGCACGTTGATTTCTGTTTTTAATCAAAAGTTATTAAGTTTCATCAAACTTGAGCACGTCGTAGTTATTGGGAAGATTTTGCCAGTAAATTGTAAATGTGCACAGTATCTTCCATAGACCTGTAACATGTGTTAAGGGCTGTGTAATGATGGATCTTTGTATTGTCGGCAAAACAAGTGATCAAAAATATTCATTTTTTAATCATGAAATTTAAAGTTTGGAATAATCCTGGTTGTCATGGTAACTGTCTATAAAATGTAGTACATGTGCGCATGGCAACCACATATGAAATATCAATATGGAGCGCATAGGCCGCAGCCAGGATTTTTCAAAGGGATGTTCATCCGCCGCCAAATCATGTCTGTTCACAGCTAAACCACAAAGCGAGAAGCCTTAAAGGTGTCGTTTGGGTGTGGGGGGGGGGTGTCGACGGGAATTTCACAGCAAATCATGTCACAGCACGGCAAATTGGCAGATCAAAAAAAAAAAAGTAGTCAAAAATTTTCCTGACCAAATCATAGTCCGATCATAGCCACCATTTTGAAAATTGCGGAGCCGTTCTTTATTACCCTGAACCATAGGCCTATATTACATGCTGTAAATGGTTTAAAAAAAAAAAAAAAAAACTATTGTACAACTTCAAAATACTAACTTGAACAACGATGAAATCAAATAATTCATCGTTGTTCAGAAAACTTAAGGCTAAGGTCCCGGACGTCAAGTTGGTTTTAATAAAAGCAGAACAATGAAACATATTTAAATGAAAGTTTGGCGAAAATCCACCAAATAATAAAAGAGTTATAGAATTTTAGATTTTCACATTTGTGAGCGTCAACAATGCCGAGCAGCTGCCCTTTATCATGTAATCATAAGTTCACAAAGTGCGGTTTTTTCAGATTGAAAATGATTTTATCTGCGCATTTATAATCTCCATAGAAACATTACTTCTACATGATGCTGTATGAAAAAGAAACATTCTTTAATCATGAACCATTTAAGCAATAGCAATTCAATGAAATTTGTATTTGCATGAATATAGAAGCTGCTCGCATGTGACGTCACAAATAAACTCTGTTATTTCGTTTTAGTGTATTTTCGCGACAACTTTAATTAATATGTTTCTCTTCATTGTTCTTCTTCGATTAACAGCCCAACTTGCTGTCAGGTGAACGGCTTGCTTTTATATCCCAAGATGTTGAATACTTTTATTTAATGTAGGGCTTTCTTTGATTGGAATTAAATAGGAGCCAAAAACGGTTTGGTATGTAAATAAAAGCACAACCTTTAAGCACTTGCTTTATCCCTATATAGCTCCATATAGCATATCTCATAATTTGCCATGGCAACATTAGGCTAAATAATAGCTATAGTTTCCATGTCAACAGGATAACTTTACAAGGCCCCACTGTCAAAGGGTCAACTCAACCACAGAGAGGATGTCAACTAGTCCTGGAAATAGGCCCAGGCAGCAAATTCATAGGAGTCATGGACTACTGCAGTGGGCCATAGTGTAGCAGATTGTGGGAAAGAACACAAATGTATTTTATTCCACACTGATGGTGTTCTTATTGCATAATGGGTGTTATTAGTGCACCCTTTTAATGATTTTAGTAAAAAGGGCACGTTTTCGCATACTGTCATGACAGTGGGCCTTTAAACTTTCAATTAAACCGCCTTTGTAGTACGTATACAGATGGATACATATGATCAGGAATAAGATCAGCACAATTTTTGAAAATGTATGGCTGTGAATGGACCTGACTTGGCCATGAAAAAAATCCTGTTAGGACAAAACTCCCCAGACCTCCGCTTCCCTAGCGCGCGCACAGCGCGCGCACACACCACACACACACCCTACAGACACACTACACACCACAACAACCACAACACAACACACACACACTTTTGGCTTCTCGGCATCATGAATTTGGCCATGAACAGACATGATTTGGCCGCGGATGAACATTCCGCTTTTTGAAAAATCCTGGCTGCGCCTATTGGCCTCCATATTGCATAATTTCATATGTGGTTGCCATGGCAACATTAGCTACATTATAGCTACAGTTTACCATGACAACAGGATATTGCTAAACTTTTAAATCATGATAACAAAATAATGTTTGATCACTTGTTTTCGACGATACGAGGACTCATATACCACAGGCCTTAACACATGTACGTCTATTGGAAATACACGTGCACATTACATAAAAACATATATAGCAAAAATATTATATAGTAACATACGACGTTGTCAATTGATAGGCTTAATAATATATTTATAAAAAATTTCACGTGCAATTTTCACAACATGTTGGTCATAGTATTTGGCAATTTCTGGAAGTAGCATCAATTTGTGAGATGATTTTTTGATTTATGCAGAAAATGATGATTTTTGATATTTTTTCGATTTTGGGGAAAAATGTCAAAAAAACGTTTTTTTTACCCAAATCAATAACATCACCCTAAACTATTAAGTGTGGTATCAAAATTGTAGAAACTTTAATTTTGCTTCAAAATGACACCTCATTTTAGGGAATTGGATATTTATCAAGACAATATTTTATCCTAAAAAATAAACTTTCATCAAAAGGGCGGCATTTTGGACGCCATCTTGGATTTGCGAGCGTGTTCGCTAACATTTTTTTTGAGGTAGACCTCTTGAATTTATTGTTTGATATGCTTTAAGCTTGAAATAACATGGTCTGCTTAGTTGTTACAGACGAGAATATAACGAAACTCCAATTTTTCTGGGCCCTCGCCTCCCGCTTATTAAGTGTTATACGTAAATTTCATGTTTCAAGGATGGAGCGTGGGAAATACGCGTGCCTTGCAGTCTAGCTAGCTATTTTTTTCTCAACAAAAATCCAAACTCACCACATTCACATGTGTCATTAATAATCCTTTCTTTGTTCTATATCACGCGCATGTTTGCATTTCTAAAGCTCTATCTGACAAAACTAATTAAACCTAATCTGAGCGACAGGAAGTTTGCAAATTCCCGCAGTTTGTTAATATTTGATTTATATTCATTGTGAAACATTTTTTATTTAGCTAATTAAGTTAACCTATTCACCCCCCCCCCCCGGAATGTATTTTATATCGTTTTTGAAAAGTTTGGATCTCTGACGTTGCAGGCACGTCAATAGTAATAGACCCACATATTTTGTGATAGTAAATTGTCAGCATTTGTGTACAACCAATTTATGAGCAAGTGGGTATACAAGAACACATCACTTTGTTACAGCACGTTTTTGTTATTTTGTAAACGAAGTGTTGTGTTCTTTTAAATCTCTGCCTGTCTCAAAGAGTGACATTTTCCAAATTACCACTGTCATAAATGGTTTGAAAACAGAGGGTATTAAAATTATGTGTTCTGCAAGTATGCCGTTATCGATCTTACGTGTATCTTCAAAGTGCCAATGTATGGAACATACATCAATTAATGTCGTTGCTGGAATACATTTAACTGAATGTGGGTACTTTCGTGTACTTCGTGGCTACCACACGTTTTACTTTCATATTTCATACGGGTTTTGTGATGTAGTCGATATTGGGTTTCATCTTAATTATAAGGTCTTGCTTTTTACTGGAAATTTGATAATGTGAACTGGATAATCATACGTGTAATGATCTGACTTCAGCTTGTGTAATATGGTCTGGACTACTAATATAAACTTCAGTGCTTTGCCAATCGCACACGCTCTATTTCAAACAAATAAATAAGCTTTCTATATTGTAGGTTAAGGTGTGAAAATGCCATTTGACATGGATGATGCTTGCAGCCCTACATATAGAGCAAGGTCGTCACGACCTAGGGCATGCGAGCCATCAGCGGTCCGATAGACCGCGCTTAGAGTCCGATACGCGATTGATCAACGACAAGGTCGATAAGACTAACGAGTCCGTCTTCGTAATTATAAGATTCGATTAGACGACATTATGTAACAGGCGACCAGTATACTTGATAAGAAAATCTCGATATTTAGTATCATATATGAATCTAGCGTGAATCCATTCTCGTAGGATCATTACAAATGAATCATATCATAAGCTTCGATTACATGATTTAAATTAGTTTTTGAACTATCGGCCTATGGCATAGTCTGCACTGCATTTCTGACAATGATGTCAATTACCATTACGCATTTATATTCTTGTTAGTCATTTCATCTATCTATCGTCTATCTAAATTCTACTTCTACTCTATCTATTTATCTATTTCTTTCCAGTGCTAACTCTATCTATCTATCACTACCTATCTAGGTACATATCACCCACAAACGCTGTGTTCTAAATGGATATCTAAACACAACTCGAATCAAATATTATATAGATCTGTAGTTCTCCGATGTATCGTCATTAAGTTGTGTTTATCCATATAAAATTCAAGCTTAGATGTCGCACCTGAGATTTTAATTGTAGTACTATGACTGCTTTTTCTGTCATGCTTTCAGTCTAGAAATAATCAATTCTGCTTTTTTACAATTCCACTTTTGTGTTTGTGAATGAATGAAAGATAGAGAGAGCGAGATGGGATGCGTGTGAGAAAATTTGGTAAGATTGCGACGTTTGTTGTATGTGTGATTATTTTTCGTGATATAAAAAACGAAGATATAATAATCAATTACCTACCGTTTGGCATCTATGTTGGACTAAGGCTTTTAATGTTGTTGCCAAGCAGGCAACCCACGGACTTCACTGCGTTGTTCAATTGTACAATTTACGTCGTCCTTGTATAAAGGAACACTACCGATCTCAGGAAAAGAATCCGTTTTTAAGTGGCAGCTCACCCAAGAGCCATGGTTTGCTCTTCTTCTGGCGCACCGTACCTTGTAATGTGTCTATATAGGTTTGTAACTTCCGCCTAAATTGCCCATTACAGTATCCATATAGGCTACGTTATGCATTTGTATGACTATGAGTGACAACAATCCCGTGATATAAAAATGTTCATTATACTCAGCATGAATTCAAATCAGGAGTGGTAAAAACGTCATGCAGCTTTGGAGCTCTTTTGTCTGCGTACTATGCAAGGGCAAGGCCAATGTGATGCCAGGTGGTGCATAAAATCAATTGTATACATGCATGTATAAATTAAGTATATATTTATACATGTATATATGTATGTGTATGCATGTATGTATGTATGTATGTATGTATGTATGTATGTATGTAGTATTTGTATGTGTTTGTGTGTGTGTCTGGTCATATTGTTTGTGAGCAATAGTGTTGGAAATTGAAATGATTTGGAATTAAGGGTGAAGGAAGGGTGAATTGTTTTGTACTTATACGTGTGAGTATGTGTGTGTGCGCGGTTTCTGTATGTGTGTGTGATGGAGTGGCTATTCATATAATGACAAATGAACAATAAGTTGACTTCCTCAGATTTAAAGTATCTATTGATGTATTGTCAGTTATCCTCCATAGCAAGGAACTTTGATTCAATTCCCCGTTGAATTTCAATTTCAATCCAAAGCATGAAACACGCACAAAAATAAAATTAATGACCTTAAGACTTCCATTTAAATTTGATAGCGTTTTGAAGGATCGAGTATGTTTTCAATCATTGAAAATAAACAGTGTATGTTCACACTACACACACACACACACACACACACACACAACGACACAGCACACACACACACACACATACACACACACACAACACCACACAAACACATACACACACACACACAGATCATATATATATATATATATTATATAATATATATATATGTATATATATACATATAAGGCCAGAGAAATACATCAGACGGATTAGCATTTTCGCTTTTTTTTCTTGACAACCGTTTTTTTTCCTCATCAATTATCGTCGGGGAAATACTTTTCCCATGATTATATTGTTTTTTAAATAACATTACTTATACAATTATTGTGGAACAAACAAAAAAGAGATGTTCAGTCGTTCAGCAAGACGGCTATATACAGTTTTGGCAAAAAGTGTATACAAATATTCACCCATACTTTAACATGCACACGGTGGTTGGCAATTCATCATCAATATAGGCAAATATTTTGTAAGTGAAAATCGTTTCCCTAAGTGTAAACACCGTCATTTCACTAAGTGAACCCATTAAAAAAAGACTCCATGAAATCAGAATATACTGAAAAGTGTAAATACATCTTCATTTTGATTTTTTTGTATTCGAATGCTTAATTAAAATACATTGTTTTTTCACTTTTAAGAATAGTACAAAGAACACTGAGTAAATATCATATTTAAAAGCAAATGCTATGAATGCAGCAGACTGACAGGCATATTGATACAGCAAAACATTAATGGACATTGCTACCAACCGACAACAGTGTGATGAACTAAAGTTCTACAAATATATATTTACAAAATATGAACAAACACACAAAAAACACGTTATATATTTATGTAAAATCGTC
>JZLH01S0332120.1:13930-24703 GCA_001188425.1 Eucidaris tribuloides | reverse complement strand
TCATAAACCATCGATGAATGACGCATAGTGGTACACACACAAACAAACATACACGTAAGATGAAGAAGCATCTAATGATACTGCACCGCTACACCACCACCACCACCACCAAACATGTATCCACTGTGCGCTCCTCCTCGCTATAAAGTGATACGGCAGCTCGGCAAGACGCCGGCACTCAAATCTGACTCAGTCTGCTTTCACAAGCTCAAATGAGCTGTGCTGGTAGCCTCACTCAGCACGGTCGGCTATTTGGATGAGAGGATCGGGTGGACGTGCTCACGTGGCATTCAGAAAATGCAACCCACCGCTCGCCGGCTTCGCTACCATGCCGTCAATTAGACGCAGTCACTTTCCATGGCTAATAACACGCAATTTGATTTCCTTTCTTCTTCCTCGTCCTCCTCCCTCAATTCCAATTTTATTTCCACCTCAATCTATAGCCATTTAGTTTACATCGAATTCAGAAAATACAGTTCGTGTCTAATTACGATGCACTTGCATTTACGACCTTGGTTATTGTTGTGCAAATTTTTTTCCACTGTTAGGATTTTCTGACAAAGTATGACATTTTCAAATCACTGCATCGATTCACCTATTGCACGTTCCGCCACCATACCTTCCATGTTATAACACTTAATGCATTACAGTCAAACATAAAAGCAGAGTACTGTCAACCATTTAACGGAGGATACGGGTGCCATAATTTGAATCAAATTCTGTTCAGCTTCAACATTCATTGTGATTTATTTTTAGCTGCACATCCAGAGACAACAGCATTCGGGAAGACTTAACCTTGCCACTGAACAAAATTCTGTTTATCATTAAAACATGTCAATAATAATACACAAAAATGGGTAGGGAGTTTCAATATTTTGTACAAAATTAATGTTGTAGCCACCTGGTTCAATAGGACTGGGAAGTGCCCGCAGTGATTTAAAATTGTTAAGGTAGAAGTTAAAATTTTTCTTTCTGTTTTCTTATTTTGGTGCAGAATCAGGAATGGTTTTAGAGCTCACATAATTCCAGTGTAATCCAAATATACTTATCTCTGCATCTGTAAGCAAAATTCTTGGCACCACAACAAAAGATGAAAGAGAAAAATGGCATAAGTCTATATGTTCATATTAAATTCATTCAAAATAATTTCTGGAATTTGTCTGATATTTGAACTTTGAAATGACAATAATGTAATGTATTAAAGGCAGGGGATCTCTTTTGCATGCCTAAGAATTAACACTGTGTATTAAATGTCATTTAGAAGAAAATGCTACCTGGGAACCTTAGCAAAATATAGGAGCTAGAAACTCAGTTTTAACTTTTAGTGGAATTATAGTGACCGTTAGACTCAGATTTGAATTTTTTTCTCACGAGAAAAAAATTCCTTCCATAGAACGTACACTAAACGGCTATTGTTTTTCTTTTGCATTTTTCAAAATTCTAGGCAAGCACTGACCCCCAAATTTCACAGACATGCCCTTCATCAATAGCCTAAGGGCATGGATTATCTTTTCCTGGTCTGCGGGGATGTTTGCAAATGAGATCTACTGCCTTTAAAGGACAAGTGAAATGTTGTGGCATCCAAAGAATACTGTACTGTACATTGTATACTACTGCTGCATGAAAAAGGTTAATCCACCACCAACCCTGAAGATCAAAAATTATTTTGCATTTTTAGGTTTCAGATAACCATTTTACATCAGTTTGTGACAGAAACAAGATTATTCTATTAAAGCACATATGGGTGAGAAGATATAAAGTACATGTACAAACAGGACTCTACACTAGCGCTTGATGCACTAAGTTGGTGACAGAAGAAAAATAAAATAAAACAAAACCAACAAAACAAAACATATGATCTCAGCAGCAAAGAAATTATAAAATGTATTATCATGGAAAACTAACAAATGTAATCTGACATCAGAGTTGAAGTGTACAACTGAATAATATAATTTAGAAATAAATTTGTGGAAACGTTTTCCATTGCCAGAGGTCTTTCTTGACATGAAAACCGAATAACATCTATGCTAACAGCCAAAAATGAGATCAAATATCACAGTATCTTTTCGTCTGCTTGTATCAATACCAGTGCCTCTTTTGAGCCTGAAGGAGACAGAAAGGGCACAAAAACACTTTTATATTTAATTTGGAGCAAGGCAAAATGGAATAATGTTGAGACATTCTATCAGAGGTGACACCAGTTTCCACATTCATTTAACCAATTGGAGACGATGAACGAGACCTCTCAGGCTGAGGTCTATGGAGAATGCATGTTGTATAGAGATCATATCATCTTCACCGGGTTAAGTTATCTTTTTACACAATTTGTGTTTGATGTAAGACCTTTCCCATTGTTTGTGACAGATCTACTTATATCATTTTCTCACTCTTTGTGATAGTGAAAAATACAATCTGAAACAGTTTACCTAAAAGGCACACTACTATCGCCATGCAAGCCTACATGTACATGTACATGAAAAAATAAAAGAACAACTATACTATCATATTTGTTATATTATTGGCACTTTTTTCAGGGGAACAATTCTGGTGCAAAATAGTGCTGGTAGCGCATTAAGAGTTAATACTAGTAATATGGCCCATGAACATGGTACATGTATGTTAACATCTCCACTAGACGAGGTCCATGGATGCATGTAGTGCCTAGAACACATACATGTAGGGAATATCTCACTTTAGTTCTTATGAGTTAATTCAGTGAAAATTTTGACTACACTACAGGCATTATTGTAACCTATTACAGGGAAAAAACAGGATTGAAAGAAGTCCTTACTTTGGGATAGAAATACTTTAACCCGTTGGAGACTAAGTACAAGTTAACTCGTGTTAGGGTCTATGTAAAAGGCATGTTATAGTGAAATCAAATCGTCTCCAGTGGGTTAAAATTAAGTGTGTTGTTCACGGCTTCTCCTGTCTACATTTCAAGATCAGGTACAGTACCGCTCGAGAATAATTTTCCAGTGGGAATATTCCAGAATATTCCAGAATATTCCCACTCAAAAGATTCCTTTGCATTTGCTGATAGAGTTCTACACCTTATGCTTGTCTGAACATGTGATTGGCTTTTGCAATGTATGAACATAAATATCTACCACATGTGAGACTGTGATTGAAAAGGAATTAATTTATTTTGTTTTTTTAAATCTAGCCCAATTCCATTTTATTCTGGAATATTCCAAAATATTTTAGAACATTCCAGAATATTCCGGAACAGGTGGAAAATTATTCTTGAGCGGTACTGTATTTACTTTTTAAAAATCACCACCAGTACTCTATATTTGACAGCTGATTTTGTTGAGTAAATTACTTGAAGTATGGGATCAATTTCTATATGGGGCACTATAATAATTCAATACAGGTGAATGAATGCCTATTTCTACACAAGTAACCAAATTCAAGACAAATTTGTCTATCCAGGAGAAACACTCGCGTTGGTGTATACATTAGTACATATTTCCACCAGTTTGGTTCTTAAGGCATTTTTTACATTTGTCAATCAAGTCATACATGTATGTATTTCAAGCCATTTGACCATAGTTGCTAAATAATGAATAAAGGTACAGACACTTTACCAGTTTTCAACAACATAAAATTTTGTTTAAAGTCAAACTCCTGTACTGGGAATACAAGCTTGTCAATCTTTAATAGTCAGATCCTCCCTCTCCACTTCACTCCCCCTCCACCCCACATCCCCCTTCCCCAAGTCCTTGAAAATGTTGCAGTGCCCCTGTAGGGTATAATAAGTGCTACAATGCTTGTCAGTCAAGTTCATGCAGTTCAGTCATTTCATCAGAATGTGCTTTACAATAATCCATTACATTTTGGCAGGGAGTGCAAAATATAACCAAAACAACGAGAGTGAGAAAATCCACCCTGTAAGCTGCTTAGGACAGCAAATCACCACATGATATGAATACAAACTCGCAGAGTGCATCATAATTCACACAAGGTAAAGTAAATGGCAGGATTTGTGCAGTCACCCAAGAGGGAGATTTCCATCACATCAAACCAAGGGTGAGTGACCTTTGTCAGAATCTAGACGTTGACCGCCTCCCTGAAAAACGAGTGTCCACTTCAATCAGGGATAAATGCGGCCACAAGTGGCCAAATCGGATTACAAGGATGGACATACCACTGGGCCACACAGCGGGGACGGGCCTATTCATTGTGTGGACATTTACTGCCCAGAGCAGATGGAAAGATAGGGTTTCAGAGAAGGAAGATGACAGAAAGTAGTGATGCGGAGAGAGAAGCGGAGATGGATGGGAGGGGAGGAGGAGAGGAGGGGGTTGAATGTTGAATGGTACTGAGTGACAGGATGCGGTTACTGGAGAATTTCAAGATTGTTGTACGATAAAGTTGGGGATGATGATAATACTGAGTGTAATGGTGATGATGATGAAAATGATGATGATGATGAAAATGATGATGATGATGAAAATGATGATGATGATCGTCATCATTGGTGATAATGATAATGATGATAGTGATGATAATCAATAATAAGGATGAGGATGATGATGGTGGTGGTGGTGGTGATGATGATGATGATGATAATGATGATGATGATGACAGTGATGATGATCAATAATGAGGATGACAATGATGATGATGATTATGATAAAAAATGACAATGAGGATGAGGATGGTAATGATGATGATGATGATATTGATGAATAGTAACGATGAAGATGGTATTGAGGATGAGGATGATATTGATGATCAATAATAATGATGAAGAAGATATTAATGAATATGATGATAATGATGATGATGATGATGAGAATATGATAATGATGATAATCATCATGGTGATGATAATGATCACGATGATAGCTTTGATGATGATAGTGTTAATAATTTTGTTGTTGGGTCATTTACATTTATTACAATAAATGGCATTGTCTGTTCCAACTACTGCTGTTGAGGCTTTTTCGTCTCTAAATTTGAATCCTCTATTCCATGTCAATTAATAAAATGATTTTAGTTTTCACATAAGAATTAGGATGCATTTAATTCATACCAAATTATCATGCCAAGTGTTTACTAAACTGAGTCAAGACTATACAGTAAAATGAAATATCTATCTACAAATATCATGGCATACTAACCATCTTCTTCCAAAAACACACTCCTGACAACTTTTTTTTTTTCAAACAGGTCGCTCAGCATGAGGTCAATACATGTAACTATTATCTGAAGTTTAGGCTTTCCATTAGGAGCCAGCTGACATTTATCAACAACAAAACCAATATCTAGGGTTCCATGAGTCTGATTTACAGCTGCTCATGAGAAAAGCACGTACATATTTCCGCAGTGACGGTTTTGTTAGGTGACAGATACATTTGCGCAAACGGGCCTAATTAGAGAGACGGCACGTCCAACGTGATGACTTCTCATATTTGTCATTCTTTGTGTTAAGTGATGATTGGAAGCGAGTTTTGCGGCAAATGCATTTTCACCTGCATTTTAGGGACATTGTGTCAAGGCTTCGGAATCAAGTTCTGAAAAACATCCATTAAACTAATGGAATGCATATACACTAGTATCTCTCAGTATCCAGATGATTCAGACAATAATTTATGCTAGAGGACAAACAATAGTATACATGTACCTAGAGTTTGACCGTGACACACAATGGCTTTTCATGGTCTGCTACACAGCTTTTTGTTTTTCCTTCAGCATAAAATTTTGTGAACAGTATAATTTTAGGAATGGCCAACTTTACCGGTCAAACCAGGGCCAGCAAAAAAAGACGTCAGAAATACTGTAAATGCAGAAATATTTGAGGTACATTAATTTTTCGGGAATTTCACACTACTGTTGGCCAGCATCAATTCTAAAATGTACAAAAATATCTTTCTGATTTTGTATTCGTGAGTTAGTAATTGTGCAGCACGAATATGTTTTGAGCTGCTCAGGGTGAAAAATTAATCATGCGAAAATATCCGCATAAATTTACAGTATCAGAATAAATGGATCACAAGTGATGGCAATAAAAAGATACCATCAAGGGTCACAAGTTTCGTTTTTGTTTTTGGGTATTTATTTCTGGACCAGTACAACAATGAAAAAATGTGCTTCCACTGGTCTAACAAGGATATGTTGGACCTGAACAAAAAAGTAGAGTGCAGCCCTGGATAGAACCCACCAAAAAAGAAATACAATGCTCACGCTACAATACAGGAACCCAATATGAAAGGAGCTGCTTCCTAACAATTTGAGCCCAAGTCTACGAATGTTGAGAATTTAACTGATTCCATCACACAGATTACAAAGTGATGAACGTTAAGGTAGTACGTTAAGGTTTGGGGGATTAGAATGTGTTGATAGCATGTACGAAAGTCTTCCAGTATTAGCAAATTGTAATTAGCTTTTTGGTCTTCTTCCTTTTATTTAAGGGGATTGGGGGGGGGGGTGGTGGGGGCAGCACGTTAAATCCAGATTATAATGTTTAAAACCATCAATCGATTGTTGGTTATTTCCGGAAAAGACAAATTTTGTACAATACAGGACAGAGGTGTTTTTATACCTCTGCCCCGTAAGGGTGCCAGAGGCTTTTATTGTCATCTGTTTCCATACATGTACATCCGTGCGTCCGCACTTTCCTGTTTTACTTATGTCCAATATCAATTTCATCTGGTGATCTTAGCCAAGGTACAAGGAAGTAGGTCAATTTTCTACATATTATCTCAGTAATTCTGAACATAATGGATTTTGATCATACTTTGAGCTGGTTTAGCATGCTACATCTTGATCTACTGTAGATAGTAGTCGAATTGATCTGGCTTTTATTATTATTTTTACATAAAATCACATCTCAGACTGAACTTTGACCCCTATGTAAGACAATGAGACAAATATTGCACCACCGATATTTAACAAGCATACAGTATAATTTGAAAAGTACATGTATTCAATGCAAACTTGAATTCCTCGAAACAATAGAGTCCACACATCCCTCCCTCCCCTCCCCTCCATTTCAATGCAATCTTGGATGAAAAAAAAGCTAAGCTCCAATTTTGCAATCTCAGCTCTTGTGACACTGAAATTCGCAGATCAATAAAATATCTCACAATAGACTTGATCTTCCAGCAGGTATAGCATGATTATTCCAAGAGGGCAAATATGGGGGGGGGGGGGGGGGACAGAAAGGCCATCGCTAGTTCAATAAAATTTTCTTAAAGCTATTGGTGTCTCAGTACATTATCAAAATTTATCACAGGGCACCATGCAAGGGGCACTAGCAAAGTGCATGGAGGCACATACCCATATGCTCCTACATATCTCCTCCCCTCCCCCACCAAACACATACACATACCAGCTTGCCTGCTATAAAGCGACGATAAATTACACTTTCATAAATATATCTGCAACACCTGCAGCCTGTGATGGCAGAGTGATTTCCTCTTTTGTCTGACGTCAAGACAAAATATATGACTCGCTCCATCGACAGAATCAACAGCGTAAATCACACTGCAATCGCTGCAGCATGGAGTTGTTTGAAATTAATGTTCTGGCTGTGATAACAGTCATAAAAATTGGACGAAACTGTTTATTTTATCGCTCCTGATTTAGAATTTTTGAGTCTTCTTGCTGGCATTTGTTTCGTATTTTGACATCAGGAATACTTCAGGATGAAATGTGGGCAGGAAGAGATATCATAAATAAAAGCACATGTTCAAATTGTGGCAGAGCCAGTGATTCACGGTACATGGAGTGATAATTGTTGAAGTCACTGGTTGCTAGAACCATTACCTCGTCGTTGTATGGATGGCAGAAGGGTTCTACATGTAGCTTATATTCCAGGCAGAAGGGCCTTAAAGCCCAAGTTTAGTTTTGGGGATTTTTTTTTATTTGAAAGCTTTATGCCCAAAGGTCATATCACACCAATAACAGATTCTGAATGTCTTTCGTTGTTTTTTCATTAATTAATGAAAAATCTTGGGGACCCCCGAGATTACGGGGTACCCCCAAGATTTTTGACTATATTTTACATTATAGCATCCAAAGGGTTAATAATCCGAGTTATACCTCAACAGAAAGAGCAGACTCTGTTCTTTCTGATAAGGTATAACTCGGATAACCTTAACACATTATTAACCCTTTGGATGCTATAATGTAAAATGTAGTCGAAAATCTCGGGGGTTCCCACCCTGAGATTTTTCATTAATTAATAAAAAGAAAACTAAAGACATTCAGAATCTGTTATTGGTGTAATATGACCTTTGGGCATAAAGCTTTCAAATAAAAATAATCCCCAAAACTGAACTTGGGCTTTAACACTAAATTACCTCTAACTTGAAAACCTCTGACTTTTTTCACATGAAATCAAAGTTGTGTGATATTTTAGATCCTTCTGGTAGTCTGTTGAGTGCAAATATCAAATAAGGCAATATTTCTCAAATTAGAGAAAATTTATTGTTATTCTGCAGGGCACACAATGACCTGATCGAGAACGTAATAACAATTAACATCATAAAATTACAGTAACCATAACCTCAAATACAAGTCAAATGTTTCAAGGTTTACCACAACTTGTAAAGAAAATGGCAGAGTTAGAAGTATCGTAGCGAATCCTCAAATTATAATACAATGATACCATATAATCAAGTACATTGTTTAAGGTTTCTACAGTGTACTATGAAAATTTTATGATCACACATTTCCTCTCTGTAGTACAATTATTAACAGAATAAATTTTTTTTTGTGTTAGTTTTTTATTCATGGGCTCAATTTTTATCAGGTCATACTTCCATTTCAATAGTTAAAATGAATACTTGCAATTAAACAAACCCACAAATCCTTCCTGCATACATTCTAGCTGATATGTTTATTGGTATTACACTGTTTTGACTCATTTGGTTCTGACAGAGAATCCCAATCATGTCACTGCCCTTTAAGCAATAAATAGCAATTAACAGAATTTACTAAGTGAAATTGAGACAAAGGTAAAAAAGAAATATAAACCATTATGGCAAGGAGTCATCAGAATCATTAGCAACTAAGGGAGACTTTTCAGAAAACACTTTTCATATGGTTGGATTCTTGAAATTTCATTATCAAAAAGACAGGTGTATGTGAGAATAGGGTTGCAAAGGGTTGGAAACTTTCCGGGAATTTTGGAAACTTTCCGTGGAAAGTTTCGGGAATTTTCAATGGGGTGGAAATTTTGGGAATGTTGGGAATTTTCATATTTAGCGTATTAAATGGAAAATTATTTATATTTTTGGAAAATTTCATCAGTAATGTGTTGTATAGCACTTCTTCACATGAATGAAATAGTTTAAGCTCTTTTTTGGCTTGACTGAGCCTTTGATAAGGATAAATCAGCCCAAATGAGAGACTGCTAACATTACACACCATCACTCATGGAGGAGATGTACACTGTAGTCTGAAAGATGCTATCTGATCCCACATTGTGATGTAAATGTGTGCAGCGCATATACATGAAGTAAAAAATTCCACTGAAATGTATATTTCTTTGGGTGGACTTGTCCATCTTATTGCTACTCGTTCATGAAGTTTGAGTACATGTTAGAGTGCATCAGGCTGGTGTGTACATCAGATGTTTGGCTGGTTGTGCTGATATTGTTTCAAACAATGGCTAGTTATGGAGTTAAGAAATGTTTATAAACAAACATAAATCACTGTTTTGTCTTTACATTGTTACATCTCCTTTCTTCTTTGTGTTAGAGTCTAAAGTAAATGATTTGATATCATCATATTTCTGAATGATTGTTTCATTTTTAATCCCAAATGCTAAATGTTTGACAGTATGGAAAGTTCCCGAAAGTTGCCGAAAATTCCCAATATTTCCGGAAAATTTCCAAAAATTCCCATGGAAATTTTCCACTCTGAAAATTCCCGGGAATTTTGCAACCCTATGTGAGTACATTGCAGCGTCATCTCGAAACATCCCACTGCTGGTTTAAATGTTCACCAGTGATGTACTGTGTGTACATCGAGTATAGTAATAAATAATTTCATTTATTTGTATGCATTCATGTACAAGGTCACGTACTCTGCCACATTAACTTGATAGAATTCAAGTTCCACATATCTACTGACTGTCCTTGTCTCCTTGATTAAAACCAATTTTACTAATGTGGAGTACGGACACACACTACGCTTTGGCTTTCTTATTTTGCTAATTGCGAATGATTATAGACTGGTACTTTTACCGGAAACAGTCCTGAACCCCTAAATAATTTATTATTAAAGTTCAAGCCATAACATGCTTTCTCTTTATTTTTGCACAAACACACATGTACAAGTCAATGCATGTTGTACATCAGGCGAAGGGTGTGGGCAGATTTTGTGTTAGCATACACATACATGTAGAAGAATTCCATGTTCAAAGCAGGTTGTTTTAAATAGTTCTGTGCAAAATAATAAGGGAAACACATTAGTAAAAGTTTGAGAAAAATCGAGCAAATTATTAATCAGGTTATTAATTTTTGAAAATTCCTATTGACATTTTGACAAGGCATCACATTTTCCTGATTATTCTGCTCCTAACAATTTGCTATGAGGCTGCAATTACCCTTTAAAGACGCTATACAGCGTGTATCAAAAAAAAGTAGACACTCAGAAAAAAATTTATTACGCAAATATTTCATGATCTAGAGATTATTTTTTGAAATGAATATTTTACCTTGGACCTAAGCTATCTGATGGCACTGTTGATATTGAAAGTATTTCACGTATGAGTGAGCACAACCCGCTTTTGTCCAATCGGCCAAAAATGCATTT
>JZLH01S0332067.1:18331-30426 GCA_001188425.1 Eucidaris tribuloides | reverse complement strand
GAAGTGTAAGAATTGCACAGGACGAATAGTTATGCGAGATTGTTATTTGTTAAGTCTGGAAACCAATAATAATTTTTGTAAGATCGTGCGATCTGTATTTTTTTTTTCATAATTCAAACACACCACATTTCCTAGCAGAAATAAAAATACTTCCATAGCAATACACGAAATCTTTGTATGCTACTGGTTCTTTTTTAATTATCCATGTGTTTTGCTGGTAGAAGTACAAACTATGTTCATGTATATAACGTACGTAGTATGGGCATGCAAGTTTCTCGTAGACCCTTTTATTCTTCTTACGTGTAACTCATGTCCCTCAACAAAGAAGTTTGAAACACTTTCTATAGACAGGGGATTAACACGCGTAGCACTGCCTGGCTGAGATCCGGGTCTATTGTTTTCTCCTTCAATAGTTGTTTGTGTAGTATCTACTTTTACCAGTTGCAAACAAACTAACTTGAAAGAGAGAAAACTCACCGTTTTCAGTTTCAGCAAGATACAATACTTTCTTTAATTATCTCAACAATAAGATGCAAAGCAATGTATAAAGGGAGGCACGAAAATAATTCACACCTCTCTCTGCGGTAGCGTCCACTTTATATAAATCTGGGTTGTGATCGGCACTGGATTGTTGAAAGAGGGATTATGCATTTTTGTTCTTGAAATTTCCCTATAGCACTCCGAAATCAAACAGAGAATTCCAAACAATTTCTATGTCAAAAGCATGGGACACAGGGGAAAAAAGAGTGTGTTTAATGAATAGAAATTCTAAACGAGCGTTAGGACGGAGTAGCTGTACCCCTCCCGAGCTTATTTGAATTTATTTTCATTCATGTTGTTTGATTAAAAAAGTAAAGCATTACATGTTCTCGCGTACAGTCACACACCAAGTATAATGTCTGTGAAAAAGCTAGGATTCTGGAAATACGCCGCGTGCCGATGTCACGTGACACTGTCCGTAGCAACCTGGTTTCGGACGATCGTTCGCTCCAACGACAACTTGACCCAACGAAAAGGGTTTGGAAAATCGCTGTTTTGGGGTATTTAGAATTCGAATCCAAAGCTGAAACTCACACATTAGATAGAATAGATATCAAACTTTTCAAAACTGAAATAAAAAAAAATTCACCAAAATAGTGGTTTGGGTTGGTTTTTGGCATTTTCTGTGATTTCGTCAGTTGCGACTTTTGCCCCCTACCGTCAGAGCGGCTCACATATATAACTTATTAAAGTTGGACCATTCCAACCCCTTCAAAAAGTGATTGAAATAAGAGTGAGTTAGGAGGTGCAGTAAGATTAGATTCACTGAGGTTGCACCATGTAGAAGCACCTGTCTGAAAAAAGTATGGTCCAGAAAACTGCTAATATCTCGGTTTTGGTTTCTTTTCAAGCCAACACATTTTGTCAGTGGGTTGAGAAAAGATTACTTTTTCAGATAAGATAAACTTCAAAAATTTTAGTTGGTCAACTGGAAAAAAGTTGGTCCATTACAGAGAATCATAATCTGTGACTCTTTGTGGATTTGGAGCTGGGCAGTCACATATGAACCTATGGAATTGACCCATTCCTTCTGTACTCTTTGAAAGTGTAAATGTCATTCTGATGATTAGACCTCATCTCACAAAATTGTCTGCCAGGCGCACCGGAACGTTGGAGGGGCAACCATTGTTCGTAAACAATACTCTGCCCCACCAACCCATTGTATATTCCAAACGTTCCGGCGCCACTGTTGTCTGCACCTATCAGTGCAGGATTTTAATATGGAATGTGAATTTATACTTGTTAATCATGAAAATATTACTACTGAAAATATTCAGTATTATTATCTAAATGGTGGGTTTCAAGCGCCGTGACATTATCGCGTATCCCGCGCTCAAAGGAATGCGTGTATACGCACTGCAGTGAGATGCGTGTGATATCGAAAATATCATACGCTGAGGAAAAATATCAGATACATCCGGGTCCTTTTTTTAATTGTTTAGGAGTTAAAATCAAGTTTTCCACACAAATAATGTGTTTTAAGTTTAACCATTTGTTTTAAATCACTCTATGTCGTCACTTCTGTGTGCTTGCTTTGCTTAATTTATTATATCATAGAATAAGATGTGATTCTGTTGAATAAGAAGAAGAATTACAAGTTGCCACACGAAGAATGAAATCAGAGTGGGCAGTGGTCGCCATTGAAAGATTCGATGATTTGTACAGAATTTTATTAAATTCTTATTTTAATAATTTTCTAGAGGATTTAGATAATAATGATAATATTGGATGGCTTATTTTCAGTGGACACAGAAAATATTGTACTCCTTATGAAAATATTTGTCACAAGTCGTACAATATTTTCTTGTGTCCACCTCAAAGCCATCCAATATTATATAAATATCTGCACATATCAGTCTTGTACCATTTATTAGTCAATATTGTTTACAAAACGGATTGTGTATTTTGTGTATTTACACAATATTAATTTGTGGCATGCAAAAGAGATGTGCTGTCTTTAAGCTGCTGAACACTGTTGGGCAGTAATGATTGGTAAATAATTGGTTAACCTTTCCAATACATCATTGAACAGAACAAATTGAGATATAGTGGGTTGCAGTAAAATAATATGTATATAGATTAGGTCGTACATCAGGTAGAACAAAAAAATTCCAGGTGCACGCAAAATATGTTATTTCATCTGAAAGTGGGTTGTGTTGAATGTTACAAAGCAGTTGACTTGCAAGAGATATTCCAATGATCCCATACATGCATGACATAGAATTGTGATTATTCATTATCAAGAGCGCCAGCTGTAGGTAGAAACCAACAAGTCTGTTACACTTGATTTAGATATGATGAGGGCCAGTTTATCTCTTACCAAATACCAACTATTCAGATTCTCTTTTGCCTACCCTGCAAACGTAGCCACTCTGAAATTATTGTGAGAGTGTATTTGACTAATGCTGTAACTGGGATCTTCTATCTTTCATATTTTAGAGTAAACTGTTTTTCCCCATTATCTGTGCATGATTTTGCAATCCAATTAATCAGATTTACCTATTGATAACACTGTTACTTTTAAATCAATGTTATTTTACTGATGTCACTGTAATTGCCTGTTTTGATAGCAGTTGTTCCTTTGAAGTTAGATAGTGTGGGGGGGGGGGGGAGGGGGCTAGCAAGCAACCCACAAAGGTTTAAAAGAAATTGATGTTATAAATGCCAGTAATAAAAATAATGTGTCTGGAAATGAGTAATGTGATATCTGCAATTTTGTAAAACAAAATGTACAGTGAATATAGTAGTAGTAGAGTAATAGTACCCTCTCTATGTATGCATGCATGTATGTATGTATGTATGTATGTATGTATGTATGTATGTATGTCTGTATGTATGTATGTTCATGTTTGTGTGTATATGTATGTTTGTGTGTGTGTGTGTGTGTGTGTGTGTGTGTGTGTGTGTGTGTGTGTGTGTGTGTGTGTGTGTGTGTCTGTCTGTCTGTCTATCTGTCTGTGTGGGGAGAGGTGGTGAATGGGTGTATTTATTCATTTATGAGCATGAGTGAGGTTTACATAAAAAAACTTTAAGGTAAACGGTTACTACACACACACACACACACACACACACACACACACACACACACACACACACATACACACAAACAAACACATCATAGCTAAATATGGAGATCATAGACATGAAGTGGTGGCAGGTAGGTTCCGCAATACCATAGGAATGTATTTTTCTATTAAAACACAAAACAAAACAAACACATTTAATGTCGAGTAGTAATGTACGGTAATTGAAGTCACTGAGTTTGTGTATAATGTACAATAAATGGACACTACTAGGGCAATAAGAAGGGGAAAAAAACTAGAAAAAATGGGAATAAAGACAGAAGGAGGAGTCTCTGCGTTTGTATCCATGGATGAGATACTTTTCCACTTAACCTCTTTCCACCAAAGAATGGGGACAGAGAATGTCATTTAAAAATGAAATATCCACTGAGCAACAGGAAGCCGGACTAAACAAAACAAACAAAAAATAGGGAGTGGAGGCGAGGTGACCCGACGGTAAAAGACCCGTAAAAGACGATATTTTAGTTCCATAAAAAATGTCAGTGAGTTGGGTGTAACGTTACACTATGTAAATGAAAAAACTACAAAATTGAGTGATTTACATCTTAAGAAATAAGAGCCATTAATCACTTATTTCGATATAAGAATGGGCATGGACGAAGAAGAGAGTAACCATAGAGCTGATTTCGTTTGCCTCATAATGACTGGTCAATGGCAGTGGCCATTTAAATTTGATAATAGCTCGCGAGATCTCCCGCGGGAATCGAGGGTATTACGGCGATTTAGAAAGACGTCACCTAAATTAATACTGCAAGCGACAGTAGAATATATCGTAAAATTTTGGTAGTTTTTCTTTTAATAAAGAGACATCGTTACGTACATAATTGATAATTTCTGTAAGTTTCAAAAGCAAACAAAATTTAAGTTACGTTAGAACTGATATACGTTCTGTATGAACTGTAAAGTAGCTGATAGTTTTATGTACGTCCATCCAGCGTATAGTTGTCAATCTTGTATGATATTTGCCTATATATTCCAGTAGCTGAATAAATTAAAAGGAACATAATATACTCGCCTGTTTTAGGAGATCTCTTTGAGTCAAATTAGACGCAGTTTATTGATTATCCCTATTTAACATCTGACAAAATTCACAAGTTTTGTACATGCACTTATTTTGACGTGCAATTATTCGTCTTTTGTAGCTGATGTTCTTAGATGTTACTCTAATATTCTGTCTTAATCATACTTATCTACTTGCCGTAATAATTTATACTAAGTTTGATTGAGTTCTTTCAAAATATGGTGTATGAGCAAATTTAACCCTAAAAAGGCTGGGGGCGGAATCGGCCCCCCCCCCTCCCCTCCAGACGTTTTACGCAATTTGTCTGCAAGGCGTAAAGCAGTTGCCACGGCATTTCATGACTTTTTTCTCTCTAATCTCACGCATCTTTTGAGACCAAATTTGCGACGTCTGGGTACGCGGTTCCGAAGTTACATAACATTTTGTACTTGTATGTCTCCCTACAAATCGCTAAAAAAAAAACCGCGTGATTTTGTGTACAATTTCAATACAAATTGTGTTTCCTGCCAAAATTCATAGCTGAATCAATTAAAAGGAACATAATATACTCGCCTGTTTTGGGGAATCTCTTTGAGTCAAATTAGACGCAGTATATTGATTATCCCTATTTAACATCTTACAAAATTCTCAAGTTTTGTACATTTATGTATTATTAATACTTTAAAGTGACCACTTATTTTGACGTGCAATTATTTGTCTTTTGTAGCTGATGTTCTTAGATGTTATTCTAATATTCTATCTTAATCATACTTATCTACTTGCCGTAATAATTTATACTAAGTTTGATTGAGTTCCTTCAAAATATGGTGTATGAGCAAATTTAACCCTAAAAAGGCTGGGGCGGAATTCGCCCCCCTCCCCCTCCAGACGTTTCACGCAATTTGTCTGCAACGCGCAAAGCAGTTGCCACGGCATTTCATGACTTTTTTCTCTGGAATCTCACGCATCTTTTGAGACCAAATTTGCGACGTCCGGGTACGCGGTTCCGAAATTACGTAACATTTTGTACTTGTATGTCTCCCTGACAATCGCTAAATAACGTGTTTTTGTGTACAATTTCAATACAAATTGTGTTTTCTGCCAAAATTCATAAATGTATTATTTTTACTTTTACCGGTTAAAATTAATTAATTTTGTGCTGTTTATGATCGTAAAAGTGTCCCCGACAAATTTCATCGAAAAAACAAAAGAAAACAAAAGGTTGAAAAACAAGGAAATAAGAAATTAAAAAAAAACCAGTAAAATACGTAGGAAATCAATTTTGATTTCCAATTTTTTTCAAGTATATTTGCTAAGAACACTAAAGAGAGTGTCTAGACAAACAAAATAGCATTTTTTTAGCTTAAATTAGTGATTTACAGCTTAATTATGATTTTATGCATAAATTGCCATGATTAATTAGTATGAAATTAATTCCGGGTAATTAACTAAACAGTCTTGTAGATTACGTGATGGGCGACGTGCGTGCCGATTTTCGGCGCCATCGATCACGCGGTCGACGACGGAGATCGGGGGGGGGGGCGGAATCAGCCCCCGCCCCATACAGCATAGCCAAAAAATCCCAGCCTGATTAGGGTTAAGTAATGCATATTTACATTGTAATTTGCACAATCGGTACTGCATTATTGACATATTTTTAAACAGTTTCAGAGAAATAAACGATAAAGTGAGTTTTTATAATCTGTAAGAAAGTAAAGCCAACAAATTAAAACTTGTGAAAGTGACTTATAAAGGCAGAGTGACTTCTAACAAATTTCCGTGTATGTAAATGAACATAAATGAAAGTAACCATTAAATTTCTCACCCTTAATTTGGATAGTATATAAAACTACAATATCAATGTTAAATAAGAAGTTCAGAAAGGGGTTTGTAGTAAGTTGTGAGAGCAGGATCAGGAAGACGATATGAGATAAGATAGGATTGATTAATAATATTGATTTAGTTATGAGTACTTAAGAAAATTAAGGTACAGTGTACTTTCTTAACATATGTAATGAAGTAAATAAATAAAAGGGGTTTTTTGACAGTGTGAAATCTAATAGCTGGGTTTTATAGAATTCACACCATCTTACTCTTGATTGGATTTTATACTACATAGTTCGGTATTGAAATATCACTCATCATTAAATGTGTTTATGGAAAGGAAAAGGCAAGATTGCGACATAATTATTTCCACCATGCGTATGTCACAATCTTAGCCTTTTGCATCTCTTTGCTCTTATCAGGAAGATCCATTAATTTACAAAATTATCTGTGTGTGCACGTGTATATGGTTAAGTATGTGAGTGGGTGTGTGTGTGTGTGGTGAGTGTGTGTGTGCGTGTGTATGTGTGCGTGTGCGTGCGTGTGTGTGTGTGTGTGTGTGTCTGTGTGTGTGTATGTGTGTACGTGTGCTTGTGCGTGTGTGTCTGTGTGTCTGTGTCTGTGCGTGCTTGCTCAATTTTGGGGAAAAAGACAAGGTCGCTGTTCGCCTCAAACCCAAAAAAGACAGCAGGAAATCGATACCATGTCATTGGATATAGGTGTGGAAATTATGAATTATGAATCAAATGCAGGAAACGCGGTCTGTTTGTTTGTCTGTTTTCATACAGCCATGATTCCCGATTTAAGAATACATAAAACCAATCAATTCTGCTAAATACACTCTCTACAAATTTGTATAACACTTCACTGATTTTCCGTCATTCCTTATATCGATAGTCTCTCTATTCAAACACTTGAATTCTAAACTATTTTAAAGTCAAGCTTACAAATTAGTCATGAAATATATACATATTTTGAAATAATAAGGCGACACAAAGTGTTTCTTTCATAATTGCAAAAATAACCCATTTTCTTTTTTCCTTTTCGTATTTTGCATGGGTTATTTTCTGGGTAATGATTCAAATAAAGTCTTCTAAAACTTCATTCCGACTAAGGTAACAATTTACAGATATTGTGCCATCAGATTAATATGAAAACGGACTAATCTGAAAAATTAATATCTTCTCCTGTATCTTCTTCTGTATTTTTTGACAGACCTATATCATCTTTGAATGACCTGAAAATCAGACGTTCTGAATCGTTTCCTTTTTTTTAGAAATTGATTTTAAAAAAGGTCAGGAGACCCCTGACTTTTTGGTAGTAAAATGGTAGGTCCTGATTCTGCGCACTAAAGATTTAAGTCGGGAAAATTACACCAAATTCTACAAAATTTTACCAATTGATTTTTCTCATACAAAGATGCATATTCTGACGAAAAATACTGCATGTAAAAACACGAAAATATTAACTGTTACTCATGATGTTTTGGAAGACGAATTTTATCATTATTTCACTCGACTAGGTCGCTATAGCGCAATCAACAATTTCAAACTTTAGGATATACTTCACGTGTATTTTTGTCAAAAACAGCGACAAGTCATGAATCATTCTTTTTACAGTAAATATTTTATACCTTTGGATCACTTAAAGGATAATTTGATTGTGAATTTTTGGTGCACAGATTAGGCCTAAAAGACCCCGCGCTGAAAATTATGGCACTTATACTGTTTAACGAATATACCTCTTCTCGACGCATTTACCTGAAATTGACTGTAGAAGACTGATATTTGCATACTTATATGATTTATGACAAAAATATGAGAAAACTCCACTCCCTCGTGATAACATCAATGCATTCTACGACAATGTGCTGATTACTTTGGATTCACGACAAGACAGTTTGAGAGCGAATATTACTCTGTTGTTTTCGATGGCATTATTGTTTTTTGCGAACCTACAATTTGTTGACAGTTCAACTATTTGTGAATGGTCATTTAAAGTATAAAATCCACAAGTGCATATTTTGAATAACATCGTTGACTACTCAATATTTAATAGCTTTTTATATTTTGGATTGATCAATAACCTTATAATTTGCAGGTTTCATTTTTTCGGAAATTATCTATTTAAAAAGTCGTTAATTGCTTTGCTAGAGGACATTAAACATACAATTAAATCCTTGTGTCTTCACTGATTTGACTTCAAACAGAAATGAAAGTCAACGTAAACGAATTTGACTTAATTTATTTACGCAGTAACATGATCGCGTATTCTCGTACCCATAATCTTATTAACCGCGCGTTAGTATCACATCAGAACAGAATATCGACGACGCGCACATCCCAACGCAATATAGCGTCAAACCGATTATACAAAATACTACATGCATTTAGCAAAAAAAAATAAAAAATGTTGGGATGGAGTTTCATAAATTCAATATATCAGTTGATTGCATATCGAGAATACAAGACGATTGAGCGACAAAAAGCTCATAAGTTTCGACATTTGAACAGGAACACTTTTAGCGTAATTAAAACGCCATTAGCCCCCAGTACACCCCCATTCGGCGTCTAAACTTACGCCAGGGAGAAGTGATCGTCTTCAATTTGTGAAATGACTGAGAGGAGTTATTTTCGACGTGGGATGTAGTATATAATTCAGCAGGAGTGCAGGATAAGATCTCACTTTTTTCCTCTGATTGTTGTGTCTTAGGCGGTCCGGTCAAACCCGTGGGACCGGCATGGGGTAGCGGCCGATTGCCTCTTGATATGGCCGGGGCTTGTTGAACGCACGACGGCCATCGTGGGACACCCGGCGGCTACTGGTGCGTCGCGCGATGAGCGAGCGCCGAACAAAAGGCGCGGCTGGGTTTCCCGAAGGCTGGCAAAGTGAGCCGTGTTAATGACGAAGAAAGCCTAACTGACTTCACAACGGCTGCTGGAGCAATTTGCGGGCCAATTTGTTGTGCTCACATATAAGTCTCCGAAGCCATTTGGACGCAGTTTCTCGTATCACGTCTTTCAATCTCTAACAACTCCCGTGCGCTAAATGAAATTGCTATCAACGCGATTAGAGCGCGCGAATCTTCATTGTTGCTTTACTCAAATGACAGATAGTGACACCTTTGCGAGCAATACAAGACGCTCTGGGCTAAATAATACTACATCCTATTTCATTAGTCCTTCCACTTGCAGGAATGCCATCTAACAGAAAATGGAGATCTAATTAGAAGTAAGAAACTGCCAACACCCGCGTGTATAGGAAATCTGACATTTTGTGTGAATGCAATCAGCTTACAATGTGTAAAGGAAAAAAGGTGGAACTTAGACGACGCGCTGAGAGGATGTTACAGACCAATGTTAAATCAACAAGGTAGTCTAATGTGAAGAGATCCTGTGTACACTGATTGCTTTGTGGTTTATATCATTTACATAAGACCTGTTTGTAGTGAAAGGGGAATCCTTTTCTCCGTGATGTCCCTGTTCTTGTTTTTTTAAAGGCCGTTCGTCCCATCGCTGTCTCAAAATGTTTAAATATTATCCTGTCGTTTGGCAGATATTACTCGTATTTCGTGAGCTACACGCAAACCGATGTAATCTTACCCGCCATGCCGCGTCAGAAATATGTTTTTTCTTGTCTTCATGTCATATAGGGTGGTGTGGTGGTTGCTTTTCACATTTCGATAAAAGTAAAGCATATTGTAAACCATGAAACATGCTTTTAGACACAAAGTTTGTTGAGCGAACAGCAAGGCGCCATAAGAGCATGCAGTATAAAGTTCCCTCACACGTTGACCTAAAAATCCATTGTTAAGGAGAAATATAAACAGTGTTCGCCGAGCACCAATCGAAAAGATTCGGGTCTCTATACATGTACACACAATAAAAAGAAATCACAAAGTATGAAGAACAGTGCATTTTTTTCTTCTGCTACCACTCTATAAACTCAAATGCTAAAATTACATTTAAAGATTTGAGGAGTGACAACAGTTTCGAAATGTTTTTTTTTTAATTTTTAACCTGATGTAAATGCATTTCAATTGTTGGATCAAGCTAAATAAAAACGCTGATAAAACATTCAGAAAGATAGAAGATATAGATAGAAAGATTTTATTTAAGCACGGTTAAAAACCCAAACAGTTACAACGACTGATTTTCATTGGGGCCGTACAAATATACAAATAAAAATCATATAGTAAAAAACATAGATTATATACATACAATAACAAAGAAAAATAAAAACATCCAAAGATTAGCAATCATTAAAATGTTGTTAAAGTCAATCCTTGGACCTTTTAAATGTTAAGTGAGCATCTGAATCTGAGTGACAACCAATAAAAAGGGAATTTTAAATGAAGTAATGTGACTACTAAAAGATATATGTTATGAGCGTATATATATGGCAAATATACACAGTAAAAACGCTGTTTAAAATATTTTAAACAACTGGTTACCGTTGTTTAAGCCTGTAACTCTAACAACATTGTTAATTTTTTAAACAACCATGATTGTGGAATCCGTCTTTTAAACAATATTGGTTAAGATATGAACCAGGCTGTTCAAATCTTAATCTTAAACGCAGAGTACGTTTATGGGTTCGACTTTGAATCAGAGCAAAAACACCATTTCGTCCTTAAGGGGCAAAACGCTGCATTTTAAACTTTGAGATGCAAATTTGCACATTTTTTGCACGTTAAGGTGAACATGCACTTCTACTCTCAAGGGTGCGACAGTACCATAACGATGTAAACCTGTGGGTACAAAGGGTGCACGTTTTCATCGTTACAACTTTGAATATGTAAATGTATTGCTATTTGCTGTATTTTGGATGCAAAATTTCACCTTTTTATCTTAACTTTTGGATGAAGACTTGCCATGTAGCAATTTATATAAGAAAGTGTGAAAAAAATCAGAACTTTTCACGTGTAATGTAGAGTATCTGGCATATACAAATACACAAAGCGCTTTGTTTCGCATACAATTAAGATTGTATGTTGAACTTTCTATAAAGTGTAGGCCTGTATTTTGTTCAGAAAAATAAATACTGAATGTGAACTTTACAATTAATACAAACTTTGGTATACGTTTACAATTAATTTTTATTACCACTACAAAAAGCAAATGCAAACACATGTTACTACACATGGGTAAACTGACTTTTTCTTTATATATACAACTTTGTTTACCAAAGATGTTTTGTACTTATTTTTTTCCTTTACACGTAGTTCCAATTTCGTCTGTAGTTTTGTAAGTTTTCATTTACTAAGAAAACGAGTTCGTTCTATTTGTTGTATAGGCATCAAATGTGTTATTAATTTGTCAGTTCAGATTTTGTATGTTCCCTTTCTTTGTTTTACAATGTATTTGCTGGAAGCGGTATCTTAAATTATGTGCAATCATATTCAAATTTTTCGAAATTACATAATTTACTTTAATACTACTTTGCAATACAACGGTTTAGAAGTAAGTTAACTAAGCGTTTCAACTGTGCAGAGACCAACTAACTCTTCAAACATATCTGTTTATAAGGCCCCCTCTTATTTCAACACTCAAATGAATTGTTTACACAAATGAATTGTATTATAATGGGCGTGTGTTGATGATATACCTTGTAAATCATACTTCGGTAGCATTTCAAATGATTGTATG